>SDWI01000904.1:39367-66478 GCA_009193005.1 Lamellibrachia luymesi
TGTATATTTTGGACATATATTACTAAAACATTTGACAAAAACCGGGTTTCTGGGTTTCTTCCATTTCTTCCCAGTAGTAGGGAAGAAAGGTATTTCTTCCGTATCGGAAATAACCGGGAAAAAACCACGGTTTTTTCCCTATAGGGAAGAAACCTGCCAACCCTGGACACCGGCAAACAATACAATAGGCTTAATGCCCCATTAATGGACCAATCCCCAATCCGAGCTGTGTGTGGAAATGTTGTGTGAATACGGTCTAGTGCAGTGTAACGAAGACCCCACGTGGAACGAGCACATACTGGACCTCGTCCGTGTGCACGGTGGCCAGTGCAACGTTCTGAAAACAGAGACGCCCTGCACTGTGAACTCTTGTGCGCCCGCCGGCCAAAGCAGGAACGTGCGGAGCGTTTTGTGTACAATTATCGCAAAGCAGATTTTAGACACCTAAGACATTTATTGCATTGTAGCCCGTGGTCGCTTCTCACTGACACTACCGGCATTGACGAGGGTTTTGATTTATTTTATGACTTTGTGTATGCTGCTATAAATGAATGTGTTCTCGGACGTAATTACCTCATATATGGTATGATAACGATATGATCTCATCCCTGAAAGAGAAAGACAACGCACACAAAGCGTGGAAACGTTCACATTCATTAACTGACTATCAAGTATTTTCTGAATTACAAACCAATTTTAAGAAATTTTTAGAAAAAAGTATTATGACTTCATATCACAAACTGAACAATCAGTTAAACTAAATACTAATCGCCTATTCAGTTTTGCCAAAAGCAAGCAAACGAATGTGAACACTCCTAACTCAATGGAATATAACGGTATCGAGGCAGACAGTCCAGTTGATATAGCCGAACTATTTTCGGACCATTTTCAATCTGTCTTTATATCAGTAGATAATCTTGATTATCCCAATATACCCCCCTTTCAATCAGACCAAATTTCGCACATCAGTGTGTCTTATGATAATGTCATCGGGGTACTAAGATCCACCAATGTAAATAAAACATGTGGCCCTGAGAATATATCAGGTGTAATCCTCAGGGAATGTGCCACAGAATTAGCAGGTCCACTAACTACTTTTTAATATGTCCTTAAACTGTGGAACTTTTCCAACCTGTTTTAAACGTGCAAATGTTATTCCTATATATAAGAAAGTGGTGTACGACTCATTGTATAACCATGTGCGTAAAACACAATTTCGGGCAGCCAACACAGATTTGTGAAGTGTAGAAGCACAGTATCTAACCTAGCGTGTTACTTGGACTCCATATCTGAATCTATTGACAGCAAGAAACAAGTTGATTCTGTTTACTTGGACTTAAGTAAAGCCTTTGACTCAGTGTGTCAACCACTGTTAATTCACAAGCTTAAATCATTTGGGTACTCTGGGCAATGCATACAATGGTTGCAGTCCTACCTTTTCAACCGAAAACAACATGTGGTACTCGAAGGTAAAGCATCTGACTGGAAGCCGGTGTTGTCCGGTGTACAACAAGGTTCACAAATTGGCCCACTTCTGTTTATCTTGTATATTAATGATCTCACAAATCATGTTGATTCATGTGAAATATCACTCTATGCTGATGATTCCAAACTGTTTAGAGAAATTTCGTCGGTGACAGATTGTCAGTTAGTGCAGAAGGATCTGGACAGGGTGTGCCTCTGGTGTGAGACCTGGCACCTCAAACTTAATGCAGACAAATGATGCATGATGACTTTCACTAACAAAAAGAAATACTTATCTTTTGACTACGCCATCTCAAGCCAGTCTCTACCCAGGGTCACCGCCATCAAAGATCTCCAAGTCACATAGAATAGTATTTGGATTTTAAAGATCATATTAGTCGTAATGTCTCTAAAGCTTTTAAGATGTGTGGTTTTATTAAGCGTGTTTGCACAACATTTACCGATGTACGAGCTTTGCGATCTTTGTATATATCTCAGGTCAGAAGCCAGTTGGAGTATTGCAGTGTTATTTGGAATCCGTGGCAGCGTACTTTTATTGATAAAATCGAACGAGTTCAAACAAATTCATTAAGTATCTATGTTACAAATCCAAAATACAGTACTCCACTGAAAATTATCCTGCGCTTTGCCATCATTTTAGACTACCGTCCCTTCAACACTGACGGCAAGTTGCAGATCTGATCTTTCTACATAAGTGTGTGCACTCTCATCTAGATTCGTCCTATCTGGTAGGAAATATCCAACAGCAATGTCCTTCAAGATCTCTACGAAACCACACTCCTTTTAGAATTTCCAATAGCAGAATCAACATTAGGAAATACTCAGTTTTAAATAGATGTATGACTACTTTCAACACACTGTATTTAACTGAACCCACTTGTGACATATTTATAGGAGCCAATACCTTCAGATCTGTAATTCAAAAACGTTTCTATATATAATGCTGTCTTAGTTTGCTATGTTAGTAATGTCGGTATTGTGTGGTTTTATACCCTTATTATAACTATTGTTATTACTGTTTTTATTATTTATACGCATTGTTCTTATATTTTGTTATCAGTCCTGTTACTGGGTCTTCGGACCTGTTGGAACTGAATAAAATACAATACAATCATCTACAATCATCCTACTCGACGATGAAATCGTGATGTCTAAACGAAGTAATTTTCTCGAAGTATGAATAAAAAAGACAACAGATTTTATTTGGAATTCATACCACACTGTCTTTCTGTAGTTGGACATCACGTTTATAACATGCTCTTGTGTGAAATGAAAATCTGAGACTTGACTTTACGAAGCTGTGAAAGCACAATCCAGATCAACAGCACAATCAAAGTGCGTTTTTCACACCTAGTCCTAATTCAGACAAACAGATCGACTGAAAACTTCACAAATTAAACTTTAGACCCTTAAGATTGATCGAAATTCATGTTGAACATCTCTCGTATGTTGGACGTTACTTCTTGAGAAAATCACAACCTACCTTTGTGAAGTCACACAACTTTCCCTCGCAAGAACCCACGCCAACAGATACGCCATGGTTGTGTCACGTGACTCTCAGGATGTAGTAAAAAAGTAGGAAAGCTTTCTATTTAAATTGCAATTATTTATTCATGATGATGTTCTACTGCTTTCTTACAACAGTTACGGAGGCAGACAAAATTCATTTAAAAAAGCAAACACGCATTTGGCAATGAATTCAAACATAGCCGCGTGATGTAATGTCGAACCACAACACCTGAGGTACACGTCCGGTGAATCGGAAGTCAGGTTCCCCTGTGTTTTTGGTAATAACTTTTTAGCAAAACATTACAACACAAGTAACATTCAACATTGGGAACTTTCGCGACCAATTACTCAGAAATGAAAAATATGTCAGGGTTGGATTTACACACATTGTGTAAAGACATGTTTCCTTTGTACAATTCAGTGACAGAGGTAACGTTTATCTGTTCCCTTTGTGCAACTCAGAGTGCTGAAGGCACCTGCTTTGAGTTTGTCCGTTTTTTGTGGTCGATTTTCGCTGCTCAAATCACACTTTCCCATAAAATATTACATGAGCTGCTGAACTTGTGTAACTTATATTGTTTCCACTGTATCTTGAAGTTATTATGAACACACTTCAAAAGCCACAAGAAAACAGTGTTTGGAACAGATTTTATTTACAGTCAAACAACATTACCCTCTTTGTGCACACCTTTTGGCACTGAGTCATATATAGTGGCACTAGACAACCAACTTTNTATATATATATATATATATATTTGTATTGCACCCAAAGATAAATGTATATGTGTGACTGGGATAACAATAGAATTGTGACAAAAGCATACATGATGTTGCAAAGGTAAACAATTTATTTGGTTTACATATTGAAGGTATTGGTAACATGTAAATTATATGTAGTTTTTTGTGTGAAGTATGACAAAGTCACCTGTTTACATTTCAGAACATCAGCAACAGCAGTGTCGCATATGGGGAGATGGCATTGGATATTCCACTGGGCAACAACAGTGTGGAAGAATGGATGGAAAATAACTCCCTGCCACTGCATGACATGACTGAAGAAAGTCATCGGTTGAATAGTTTCTCCAGTTGGCCAAGAAACAGTAACATTCAGTCTGACCTGCTCGCCCGCAATGGACTGTTCTGCAGAATATTTGGTTTTGTGCAGTGTGCTTTCTGTCATGCTGTCCTGCGCAACACGGATTCACTAGACCAGGAAGTGGAAGAACAGCGGTGTCATCGCCCCATGTGTCCCTTCCTGCGTGATCCCCAGGCTGCAGGGAATGTGGCTCTTGGTGAGGAACAGTCGGAGGAGAATGCACTGGTGAGTGGCGGATATATGTAGGTTAGACCTTCACTTTCAGGCTTGTTCAATTAAACGTGTGTGGTCAGGTGAAAGTATTCATAGTATTACATGCAGACAATGATGTTGTTCTTTTAAAATATGACAGCACTTAAGCTGAAATTCAGCACATAAATATATCATAAACATTGGTAAAATCTACATTTAGCTTTTCACAATTAGGTAAAGGATTTGTGTCATCCACAAACAGTCGTGGCTTTATTCAAAGAAAGTTGTTGGCTTCCTTGTCTAACTACTATCTGGTATTTAGTACTGAGAAAGCAACTTGTAGCTGTGGCTTTCTGTATCCCAAGACCTCTGGCTGCAATTGTACAATGTGTTTATAGTCCCTGTGCTCAAATACAACAAGGGCACGTGGGGACTAATGCCAATGGAATGGGCCAGGTTTGATGCATTCCGCCATTGTCAGCTGAGATGGGTCATCAGCAACAGATATCCCAGTGAATCTCGAACGACACCCTACGCCGAAAAATGTGCGTGCAACCCTCTGAGCTTGTCTGCCATCAAGGTTCAGTGGAGTCTATTTGGACAAATATTTCACACCCGCTGACATTGCTGGCTGGCGAGGGCAACCACAAACAATACTTCCAACTGCCCTCGAAAAAGGAAATCGGCAAGCATATTTGAAACCAGTGAGATCTAGACTGGTTGAGATCGCATGACCGAAGTCAATGGAAGAACATAAGCCAGGACATCCTGAAAGCGGCACAAATGAAACTGTTCCCACTGTTGCAGTGAGGCAGTGATGCGAAAGTGCGATCACACATATATGACGGTCTTATTATTGAATATTTGAATTATTTATATGGATGATTGGGGACGGCATTTTTCAGAATAAAGTGGAACTCTGCAAAATGGTGAAATTTCTTTCACTCTGACGGTAGTTACAAAAAACAATTAATAATGCATATAACACGCTACATAGTCCAACACTTTCAGAAACGTTTTTTTTTTACAGCCAAGCACCGATGGTACAACACCTGCGGCTGCTGCTCCAGAACAGCCAGACACTGGTAAATATCTCAAATGTATACGGGTATGTCCCAAAAATTTTACAGTTAGGGTAGAGTGGGGGAAGAAGCCCCTCGTATTTCCACCATTATATGCCCTTGCTGTCTGTCTCTGGTGGATGAATGCAGTGCTGCTACCTAGTGCATATTCTGCCCAAAAGCACATGCATTAAAAATAGACAGGAAAACATCTGCATTTTCCTGGCTGGATGATGTAAAAATTGTACATTTGCAATGTTGTACTGAAAGACAACTTAGATCATGCTTAACATTGTGCAACTGTTTTTATTTTCATCACTAATGTATACAGTTCCATTTATTGTTATAACAATATATGCTAATTATTATTGATGCAGGAATTAAGAGATGTCTACATCACACCTACTGGGGCAAGACGCCTCTTAGAGTGCGGGACAATTTATAGGCGTGATTAGGAAGTGCAAAATGTTTTTACTTTGATAAAAGCTACGTGTTTTCAGTAGTATTANCATTGTATAACTTAATTAATAAGTGTGTAAACCTCGGTTATCAACGTTCCGCACCACGTCAGCACCAGCAGTGAACATGGACGTGTGTCACAAGCGGCGAGTTCTTCCTAAACTGTAGACTTTGGGAGGTGTGGGTACAGCGTCAGTTGTTCAATGCCTGCACGCCAGGAATGCATTGCTTTATCAGCCATAACAGCAAGCGATAAATAAAAATGGGTACTGATAATAATAAATAAAAGTATATCAATTAACTGGATAGTTTTGACAAATTCTGTTTCATTTAAGCAGATGTAGCAGCGAACGGAGTTGTTTTCTATGTGTACCCGCCTGGGAGCGTTATTTGAAATATTTACAAATCTAAACTAAGCTAAGCAGAAGAAGAAGAAGACGCTCACAGAACAACTATAAAATGCTTTGATTACTTCGTCTTAACTCTGATTAGTGACACCTTTAGCACAGCACAAACAGAGTCGTACATAAAATGTTTAAAGTCAACAACAAAATGTTTATTGTATCCTGTAGGAATGTGTATTTCTTGCAAAATAACATTAATATTGCATGTAAGCCAGCTATGTAGCGAGAAAACAAAAATGAATACTAGAAGGGTCAAGTGGTAGGGGAGACCGGGGTTAGTTGTAACAAAAACAGCATATTTCAAGATTGCGGTTCAAATTGTTCCCCGATTGAAACGGTTTTAATGTCAACGAAACTGCAAATATCTCCCGCAGATAACACGTGCATAAATAATTGCTTAATGCAATACATATTTAGCAGTGGTATGTTTTATAAAGTCTCCTAAAGTGTCACAATTTACCCTGATTTGGGAGAAGTTGCAACAGTCAGCAGGGCAAGTTGCAACAGTCAGCAGGGCAAGTTGTAACAGTCAGCAGGGCAAGTTGTAACAGTCAGCAGGGCAAGTTGTAACAGTCAGCAGGGCAAGTTGTAACACATGTGTTTTTACCATTGCAGCAAAATGTGACATACTAGTAATTACTTAGAAGCTTAGAAATAGTCACATACGTTCTGCGGAACGGATAAATCTTCTATTTATTATGACACTGACACTAATGAAAACACCACAAAGAACTGTGTTTTTCAACAGTTTTCGATGTTTAGAGATTTGATAAAAATATGAATGTCCAGTAAATGTAAAATATTACACATGATCGCAAAGCTTAAAACAAAAGCTTAGAACATGTTTACACACATCCATAGAGGATTGTATTCAAATCATGAGCCGTGGAATGCATTTTAAGCCATTTTTTCCAATTGTTGCAATGTTAAAAAAGTCACTGATTACCATAACAAAATGTAGCCCTACCATATTATGTGTCAAGTCTATTGATGTATATCAGGACAGGTGTATGATACTAGCTAACTGTGTGTTGTAGCTGCGACATCACAGAACACCAGGGTGACCTGTAAAGTGTGTCTGGATGCTGAAATGAACACTGTCTTCCTGCCATGCCACCATCTTGCCTGCTGTGGCAACTGCGCCTTGGTTCTCCCCATTTGCCCCATTTGTCGTTCAGAGAAAACGGGCTTCGTCGAGGCGTACTTGGCATAGATGACAAATCACCCGCCTTGGTGGACGCTGAACCTAGAACTGTTTTATATTAACATAATATACAGAAAATGCACCAGAATAACCTGACACAGTGTGTAGGCATGTGCAACATCAGAAATTCGGCAGGAGAGTACATTAACTTGACCATGTCGAATTGTGTGTGCGTGCGTGTGTGCTTGCATGCATGCGTGCGTGCATGTGTAGTGGACGTCCCCAGGCGATTGCAGTTGTTTGTTCTGAAAACTGTAAGTATGAGTGTCCTTCATCAGATTTTTCAGGTGTGTTTCACTGTGGTAGATTTGTTTTGTATAAAGATTTGCTTATTGTAGCGTTCTACAACGTATGACTTGTTTTAGTGTTGAATTGAATAGTTTGAATGCTGGATTGAACCAAAGAAATAGATTAAACCATCTATTTATATCCGGTTACAATCCTTTACTCGCCAGGCGGTGCAGAGTCACTTGGCACTTGACAGATGACGCCTTAATACATTACACTTATTAGTGCACCTTTTTACCACTGAGATGAATGTAATATTTCACTGTCTTTCACATCTTCAAGGTTAGTGTATTTTGCCCATTGATTATATTTGTCCACAATTTGTTATTAGCGCTGTGAAGTTTGCATTGTGGCCTGCCTTCTGAATTGCTGGTAGTGTGCAATCTTGTTCTGGCACTATTCGTTGTATGTTGTTTTATCTGTTGGGTTTTCTGTGTATTTTTTTCAAACTTGCTAACTTAGGAAACAAACTTACATTTCTTTTCCTGAATTTGAACGAAACAATTTTGGGAAAAGGAAAAATCAGATATTGAACGATAATCTTTGTGGGAAAGACAATTAATTATACAGCAGACCACTGTATAACTGTTGCCACTACATGGAAAACATTAATTATTGCTGCAGTCATTTTGTATAAATGAAGAACACATTTCCTAAATTTCTTAGTAGGTCTGATAGCACCAACAGAAAACACCCATCGTGAAGTGTTTTCCCTGAGGGTTTCTCATTATACACTGTCAACTATTCATTGTTGGTATTGCCTTCTTCACGTGCAGTTAATGGCAGCTTGGTGTTGCCAAAATTTGGTGGGAGATTGTATCTTGTAAAGAAATATTTCTAGCGTAAGATTATGACTATATAAGTGTGTGTTTGAGAGTGTATATTAAATTCGAGATGATTATGGTATTGATTGATTCACAGTGAATTGTGACAGTAGACAATAATAATATGTCAAATTACAATAAGCGCATGTATATCACACTTGTAGAGCACCGTAAACATAATGTACATATCTATGCTCTACATAATGGCAATGATAATGAGACCTCTAGGTGCCCTGTATGCCGTGGGTGAGGTTCTGTACATAGGTAATGAGACCTCTAGGTGCCCTGTATGCCGTGGGTGAGGTTTTGTACATAGGTAATGAGACCTCTAGGTGCCCTGTATGCCATAGGTGGGGTTTTGTACATACGTAATGAGACCTCTGGGCGTCTTGTATGCCATGGGTGGGGTTTTGTATATACGTAATGAGACCCCTAGGTGCCCTGTATGCCATGGGTAGTGTTTTGTGCTTACGTAATGAGATCCATAGGCGGCCTGTATGCCATGGGTGGTGTTTTGTACATACGTAATGAGATCACTAGGTGCCCTGTATGCCATGGGTGGTGTTTTGTCCTAATGTGTTGGTGGTATCTCAGTTAAGATTACAGTGTGTCAGTGTAAGCGTTAATTCGTGGAAAGATTGTATCTATGTGTGTAAAATGATTGTGCATGATACCATCCGTTTGCGTTTCGACGTAAATAAAATGTGATACACTTTGCTGTATTTTTTAATAAAGATTACCTTACTAAATTGTATTCCTTTTCAAGTTTCTGCTAAGGAAGACTAGAACATATTCTTGTTTTTCATATAGGAAATTGGAAAACAAACTTTTTATTTATCAAATTCAGAGTCCAAGTTATATCTTGAAAACAAAAGAAATTATGTATTATGCAGGGATGAGATTTGTCCGTTTTTTTCCGGATTTTCGGTTTTCCAGGGCCGAAAATAACGTTTTTGTGATTCGTGTGAATCCGGTTTAAAAATCTGGGGGTATAGGGTGATGGTATTTTTCGTTTGCGGTTTATGTTTTTGCTGGAGAACTCTACCCACCTGTTACTACCAACGTGTTACTTCCCATTGACGTCAACAAACTTTTCTCCAACTATTTTCGATACGATCACTGTGATTGGATGAATATGCAGTGTGTTGGCCCTCTCCACCAATGGGATCATTTGAAAGAAACAAGACTTGCATCTGGGCATCTTGCCAATGGCCGCCAAATGTACAGGAGCGGTATAAATCACTTCAGTTAAAAATCCGGTTCATACATGCCCCATTGAAAGTCATCCACTCTTACAACCACACAAATGGCTAATAAAACAAAATCATTTTATCAGGTCCATGAATATTTTCTTGCCCTATCTATTAATTGGTCAGAAATCGATTTTAAAAATAGGTAGTTTTTTCTCTCAATTCGTCATAACACATCAAATTCAGAGTCTAAGTTGTATCTGAAGTTGTTTTCACGTGTCCCACCCATTAATTCATTAAGAGGGTAATGCTAGAAGTAAACTTTTGAGCTTTTTCACGAGTGTTTAGTGGACGATAATATGCGCTCATTGTATATCTTGTACTTTGAATGGAGGGGGCGGTGAGAGAATGGAGGGGGCGGTGAGAGAATGAGGTTAAATATAATTCACACCAAATCAAAGTATTACTTTAGTGGCGACAGGCAAATTAATAAAAATCGATCTGGCAAAATATTTTCAATTAAAGCTAGAATCTACATAAGAAGACTTAAGAATTTAGATTCTATTAAAATATAAAACTTAGTGGAACCCAACTATCAAAATGTTGATGACATGTGTTTTAAGCATGTTAAAAACCATGACCAGACCAGATGGATAGATGGATCAAGCAGTTTGCAGCGTAGCTGTTAGATAACCCTGTAGGTTGACCCACCCCAACTCCTCCCAATCTGAAATGTATTTTGTTTTAGAAAGTTAGAATTTTTATTTTTCTCCTTGTAAGAGTCCTGGTTTTGGCTCCAAGGTGTAACCACAGAATTCACCACAGAGCATACCTTATTTAAACAAATTAACCCCCCCCCTAGTAAGAGGGGGTTGCCCCTCCCGCACCCTATCCCGCGTCGACCTTTGGCCGACGCCCCCTCGCATCTATGGGGCCCTTACCATCTAGTGAAATTATTGCAGGGTTTTTCCTCTTGTGCTTGTCACATCCCTGATTATGCGTATTGCATCCGTTTTGTGTTTGTGAATGTGACTGGCTTCAGCTGGGATGATATGTTAGAAACAAAAACTTGTTCGGTTCTCGTATTCCCATATGTTGTGAAAGTGACTGGCTTCAGCTGGGATGATGTGTAAGAAATAAACACCTGTTCGGCAGAATCTTGGAAAGTTCTGTCTTGGAATATGAACTATAATGACACCGTCAAGCATCTTTGTATCTACAGCGGGACTTCTCTGGTTGTCGTAGACTCTGTTTCCAGACATGGTATTATACCAACCTTGTTAGTAAGTTGCAGCTTTCCATAGTCAGACAAAGATGGTGGAGCTGTCTCATTCTCATGAGAGAAAGATCCATCACGTCTCTTGTTTGGTATGCGACATAGTCACGAGAGAAAAAATACAGTCATGTTTCAGTGAAGCATTTACCAGTTTTCCCTGTCATGCTACCTTTGATACTGGTGGGCTGAACATTGGAGGCTTGTTCCTTCGCAAGGCATTTGTGAATGTCCGAGGAACAAACATTCATTGAGTCAAGTGGTGCAGTATTATTGTCCCAGACGATCCACTCGACTGACAGTGATATCCATGATATTGGTGTCTATATATGTGCACTGGTAGCCAACCACCTTCCGTAGTTCACATGTGCACTGGTAGCCAACCACCTTCCGTAGTTCATATGAAACATGTGTGAACTTGGGCAAATTACTGCATTGAGTGGCTTTATCTTTACAAAGACAATGTCCAAGAAGTTACGCGACCGACGAATTCCCAGAGCCTACTGTTGAAGAATAAAGGTGAAGCAGTTGAATAATTGAATAATGAAATTGTTATTATTGTCTGTTGTTGATATGAACCCCTAGTTGCTTTCTCAGTCAGGACACCGGGAAATGTGAGACGTCATGGCGATTAAGTTTTGAATATTGAATATGTGCACTTGTAGCCAGCCACCTTCAGTAGTTCATGTGAAACATGTCGACTTGGGCAAATCACTGTATTGAGTGGGTTTATCTTTACAAAGACAATGCTCGAAAGTTGCGTGACCAACGAATTCAGTGAGCCTACTGTTGAAGACTAGAGTAGAAGCAGTTATTGAACAAGACAACTGACACGGTAAAAAAAACTCCACGTACAGGGAACAACAGGACTGGGGCACAAATTTTGCATCACCAGAGTCATAAATGCATGGAATTAATTGTTGGAGGACACGATACAGGCCACAACACTAAACCATCTCAAATCCCGACTTAGAAGAGAATGGAAAGATCATTCAGACCTGAATAGTTACCATTTCACAAACTAGACAAACCGAAACAACAATAGTACCAAATCAACAGTGAAAAACGTGAACAAAGCTAACAGAAAAACCAACCCTTGAGCCGGTTTCTGTAATCATATGGGTAACTACTGACCGTGCTTAAAGTAAGAAATAATTAAATTGTTATTATTGTCTGTTGTTGATGTGAACCCCTGGTTGCTTTCTCAGTCAGAACAGCGGAAATGTGGGACGTCACGGCGATTAACCTTTAAAATGGCATCTAAAAATGTTTTCGGCCGAAGTTTCTCTCTGGATGCATACATTCAAAAAGTCGTTCGGTGCGCAGAAATACAGAGCCACCTAGCGGCAACTAATTGGGGTCTAACTTAAAGAGGGTTCTCTGTGAGCTCTTTTTATTCTATTTCAATTATCGCCTAAACCATCTTAATGACCAGATACTACTGTTGTACGGAGTCTTCATCTGTGGTGATACGTACTGACAACTGACAACTGCCCTATAAAAACGTTTTGCTTTTTGCTGTTTTAAAGTATGGTTTGTACCCACATCGTTGTATTATGTTTGTTTATTCAATCTTTGTTTGTTCAAACATCAAGGACACTATCGGACAAACCTTCATGGACGAACACCAAAAACGTAACAATAATAATGTTATTATTATTATTGCCCTTTTGTCAACGGTGATGTGTCCGGTTGGGATATTGTCCGCGCACCATGCAGAGGCTGTCATTATTTAAACATGATACAACTGGTTGCATTTAAACACTCACGCATTAAAATCAGGGTGAAGGATGCAGTCATCAACACCGACGGACATATACACTGAGGCACATACATGTGTGCGTGCGAGAGCGTGCGTGCACGTGAAAGGGTTATGAGGTAATGTTACCCTACATAATGACATCGTCATACCTTGTTCGCTATTGAACAAACAATAACGACGAACGTTTTAATGGTGGTTCCAATGCTAAATTGTAGCCCAACCATTACTGCAATCTCAGGGACAACACGTGACCTCAGTTAATTATTTCGGTTGTCAATGACAAAACCCGGCAGTAGTGATAGAGAGTAGTATGTGTGCAACTTTGAGGGAGCAAAAATGAGAAGATTTTGGAGCTCATTCTGATGGGTCGAGAGCAGTCATGTGACTTGTGTCGACGGTTCTGATTGGTCGAGAGCCTATGACGTCACACCTCATTTGCAAAAAATCCTATATTATCGCTCAAATGAGGAGATTTTGGAGCCCTTTCTGATTGGTCGAGAGCAGTCACGTCACCCTTTTGCGGTGAAACTGTTGCCAGGTGCGCTACGGGTCAATTGTGTCGACGGTTCTGATTGGTCGAGAGCAGTCACGTGACCTATGACGTCACAGCTCATTGGCATAAATTAGCATAAATTGCACCCTTTTGCGGTGAAACTGTCGTTTTGTTACCATCTTGTATAGTGTCGACGGTTCTGATTGGTCGAGAGCCCTATGACTTCAAACCTCATTTGCATAAATCCCCTCTTTACATCAGGCTTCATGACACCTCGCTCCGAAAATGGCGACCAGCGTCAGCGAGTGCTTACCTACACTAGAGACATGCTGCTGGCACTTCGTGACAGCGGCGTTGCTCCACCCATTGAACTCCTTGAGCTTACAGACAACCATATCGACAACAACAGACAGCAAACACGCCAGAGGAAAAGAGTCAGGAAAGGTGGTGCCAGGCAGCGCCTACGAAGAAGAAAAACTAGACCCCCTTCCTTCTATGTGTTTGAGCAATGTACGATCCCTGAAACCCAAGATGGACGAACTGCGACAGCAAGCCAAGGTATGCTACGATTTTCGTGAGGCCTGTATCATGACTATTACCGAGACTTGGTTGAACAAAGACATTCCTGATTCTCTTTTGGAAATGTATGGCTTGTCGCTCATTCGAGCAGACATAGATGAATATTCAGGGAAGGGCCAAGGAGGCATCGGTGTGTATGTCAACGACCAGTGGTGCAGGCAGCACACAACCAAATACATCATGTGCAACCCTGATGTTGAACTGCTCTCAAGTCTCAAGTCTCAAGTAGTTATACTCCAAACAGCCCAATCTTGAGCTAACGCAGGAGGTTGGACCAACGGCTTTTAGTGTCTCTTCCGAAAGACACGGGCAAAGTGGGGTGAACGAAATTGCCCAAGCTTCGAAACGGCGGAGGTGGAATCGAACCACCGTCCTCTCGATCGACAGGCGGGTGCTCTAACCATTAGACCACCGCTCCCCACTGCTTAAGCCTCATACCTTTTTACCTTCCCAGAGAGTTTGGGGATGTTCTAATTTGTTCTGTTTATGTGCCCCCCAGTGCAAATGCGGCCCAAGCAGCTACACTCGTTGCGAACTGTGTCACAGGCAACTAGAACGGACTCCTGAAGCACCAGTCTTCATCCTGGGTGATTTTAACCACTGCATGCTGGAATTCAGTCTTCCAGGCTTCTCCAGTATGTTAAGAGTGTCACTCGCAAAGGCAAGACGCTGGACAAATGTTATGGGAATATACCAGGTGCGTACACAGCTAAGTTCAAACTACCTATTGCTAACTCAGACAATGATACTGTTCATCTCATACCCACATACCGACCAGTCCTGAAGAGAAGCAAACCCGTGTTGAAAACCGTTAATGTGTGGTCTGTTGACAATGTAGAGACGCTTAAGGGCTGTTTCATGTGCACAGACTGGGAGGTTTTCACTCAGGACAATCCCGACATCAACACTGCTACAGACTGGGAGGTTTCACTCAGGACAATCCCGACATCAACACTGCTACAGATTCAGTGACAGGCTATATCAAGTTGTGCACAGAAACTGTAATTCCAAAGAAAACTGTGAAATGTTTTCCCAACAATAAACCTTACATAACCAAGGAGATCAAAGACTGCATACATAGTAAAAAGCTGACGTTTGCAAGAAGAGACAGACAAGAGGTCAAATGGGTGCAAAAGGAACTTAACACCAAACTGAGAGAGGAAAAACGACACTACAAAGACCAAATGGAGAAACATTTCAATTGCATGAACAATAAAACATTATGGGATACAATGAAGTCAGCTTTTGCTGATAAAATGAATGATTTTTACAGACGTTTTGATAATCAGGACTCTTCCAGTAGATGTGATTCTGTGCTCAGTGATGTGGTTGTCAGTAATGCTGATAGGCTTGAAATTTATGTAGATGTTGTTACCTAAGTCTTCCAAAATGTATGCAGTAGAAAAGCTTCTCTGATGGCATTTCAGCTTTTTTATTGAAAACATTTGCTGAGGAGCTGGCACCGGCTTGGTGCCCCATATTCCAACTTTCGATCGGTAGCCACAGGGTACCAATACTCTGGAAAACCTCATATATTACTCCTGTACCAAAGAAAACTTGCCCAAAAGAAAACAATGATTACAGACCTGTTGCACTTACATCAATTGTCATGAAATGTTTGGAACGCATAGTGGCTTGTAAACTGAGGTTATACGTTCAGGACTATCTTGACCCATTCCAATTTGCCTACAGGCAGGGCAGAGGAACTGACGACGCTGTCAACACTGTTGTCCATTTAATTTTGAAACACTTAGACAAGCCAAAGGCTAATGTTAGACTAGTGTTTATAGACTTTAGCTCGGCGTTCAACCTTATCCAACTTCACACCCTGCTCACTAAGCTGAAACAAATGAACGTCAATCCATATATCATCAAGTGGTATCATTCTTTTCTAACAGACAGAGTTCAGCTTGTTAAAGTAAATCAGACTCTTTCCCAAACTGTGGTAACAAATACCGGTGCACCCCAAGGTTGTGTAAGTTCGCCGATTTTGTACTTTCTATATACAAATGACTGTACCAGCAGAAGTACTAACAACTACATTATCAAATTTTCTGATGACTCGGCTATTCTTAGTCTGTTACATGCTGATTCTGACATCAGTATGTACACTTCTGAAATTGAAAGCTTTGTACATTGGTGTAACATCAACCACCTCAAACTCAATATTAGTAAGAATCAAGAGATGATTTTTGATGCTAAATGTATTGTTGCCGATCACTTGCCTGTTGTTATCCATGGTGAAGAAATTGCCCAGATCGGTCAGTACAAATACCTAGGTGTCCATCTTGATAACAAACTTAGCTGGAATGTCGATGTTCACAGTGTGTGCTCCAAAGTCCACCAGCGGTTGTATTTTCTCCGAAGATTGAGAGCTTTTGGTGTTGATGAGAAAATACTTGTTCTTTTTTATCGCTCCATTATTGAAAGCACACTGCGCTACGGGATGACTGCTTGGTTTGGCAATCTGTCTGTTCAGTCGAAATCACAGCTTTCTCGCTTGATGAGAACTGCCATGAAAATAACAGGTTCCACATCTCCCATGATCTCCCTTCAGGATATTTTTGAACAGACATTAAGAAGACAGTCAGTCAAGATTATTCATGATACCAAACATGTTTTACATAATGAATTTCAGCTCCTGCCATCTGGCAGACGCTATAGAACTCCTCCGTGCAGGCTTAATAGATACAAATACTCATTTGTGCCACTGTCTATACCGCAGCAGCACGTTTTGATGCAGACACCACAGCTTATGAACATCAGGTTTTTAGTGGAACTGCTGAAAATGTTTTGATTTTGGTCACAAAACATTAAATAAAATGTTATGAATATGCTGATTCTTCATAATATATTCATTTTTGAAGTTACAAACAGTAATGTTTTAAAGTTGATATTATGTAATTTGTACATTTTAAATAGTGAAATGTGAAGTGTATGTCCATAACATTCAGAGATGTATGTCCACATTCAGAGATGTAAGTCCATAACAGGAAAAGCGTACGTCCATAGCGACAGACACATGAACCTGTGACCTAGTTATTAGCAGAAAATTTATTAATTTCTATTTTATTTGGAAGCTTAAAGTGTACAGCTTGTAGTGTACAAATACATGATTTTTATATATGTTTATGTATTCATACTTCACAGAGTTTTTTCATTATTTGAAGCAACATTAAAAAATTATTTTCTCTGAGTACATCCATTATGGGACTATTTTTAGAAATTTTTTCAAAAATGAGTAAAGCTGGAGGTCTATCATTTGGTATGTTAATTGTACTAGAAAGGTTACACATAATGCCCATTTCAAAATCCACCTATTCCAATTGTGCTGTATTGCACGTGTGACACTGTCGCGCAATGGTCGTGTAATAATTAATACCATTGGACTATAATAGCCAGTTAACGTGTTTAACTTACTGAATGTATATCGTATACAATATATACATGTACAATTTCATAATCACCAAAACAAAGAAAATAAATAATAACCAACGCCTCGCTACACTGCGAGTATAACTTAAAGAAAAATTAAATAACAATGAAAACGATTCACATTATCACTCGAACGCAGTTCACATGTCGCTCGATAACGATTCACTTATCACTTGAATATCGTCCACACACTACTTGTGTCACTGGTTCCCAAACAGTCCATCTTTTCCTGTCGCTGAACCGACCACGCCCTCACTCGACACTCCAGCTCGCCCTCTGCGTAAGTCTCTCGGATATACAGCCCACGCTGGTTGCCAGTCGTTATAACCCAAGCTGGTTCTGTATGGTACAATTTAACCAAATCACCACGCTGACAGTAAATAATTACCATATACACATGAATAACAACGCAATGATAATCATATCAATTATACGAAATACGAATACAGGGCGTGTCACCCGACAAGCTCTATGCCAACAATGGCCGTCACGCTTTAGGCAAATAATGGCTTAATTCTAAAAAACATATTTACAGTAGATGACTCTTCACCTTCATAACATGTATTAACACATAGGACATTCGAATATATCTAAATATATACACACATATTATCAGCTAACAACGTAATAGATAATACTTACGCCAGTCGCTTCTGGCATTTCAAATTGTGTTGCGTCACGCAGCTTTTACTGACTCATAATTTCAGTATTGCAGAATAGTTGCCTTCTCACAACTTATCTCCGGCCGTCTTTTAACTATTGCAGCCGCCTTCTCGCGAACTACAATCGACCGACCGTCTCTTAACTATTGCAGCCGCCTCCTCGCGAACTACAATCGATCGACCCCGGTTAGAACTGTCTCCAGCGTATATATAGTCTACCAGTCAACTATACGCTTCAGTAAACATTACCGGCCTGTTACCTAACATAATGTCCATTTCTAGGACTACTGTCTAGCCTGGCTCGACAATAACTATATAGCCCTTGTTACGTAAGATAGTGTACTTTACCACGACTGCAGCACAACTACAAAATAATTGTACAATATACACACTGTCACAACAACTGTCATAAAATAAATGTATAATATACACATTGTCACAAATGCACAAAATAAATGTATAATATACACATTGTCACAACTGCCCCCTCACAAGATAATACATTTATGATTAACATGACTATTACATCAAACGGAGTTTCTTACAACCCGCAGCGACTTAGGAAGTCTGCAGTTGTGTTATCTGTGCCCTTAACAATGCGTACTCGATAACGGTACATCTGCATGTGTAGAGCCCAGCGCATGACACGATCATTACTGATATTAGCACGATTCATGAAAGCTAAAGGCTGATGATCTGTTTCTAGGATGAATTCCGTACCGTACAAGTAAACGTGTAACCGTTTAGTTGCCCAGAACAACCCGAAACACTCGCGTTCAATTGTTGAATAGCGAGTCTCTGCCTCACTGAGCTTTCTACTAACATACATTACTGGCATATTCATACCGTCATGTTCCTGTAATAGTACAGCCCCCAAACTTCCATCTGACGCATCCGTACGTAACACAAACTGCTTTCGGAAGTTCGGTAGTTTAAGGATTGGCTGTTAGGTCAGTTCTCTCTTTAAGGCTTCCACAGCCCCGCTAGATTCATCGTCCCATCTAACCTGACTAGGTTCTCCTTTATTCAGTCGATCTGTCAGTGGCTTTGCCTTATTGGCGTAGTTATCAATGAACTTTTGATAATACCCAATTGTGCCCAGAAACGACCTGAATTCCTTTTTGGTTTCTGGCCTTCTCGTGCCTAGAATCTTTTCTAGCTTCTTATCCTGTAGTTTTATGGACCCATCTCCCACTACATGTCCTAACACGTCAAGTTCAGCATGTCCAATTTCACACTTAGACGGTTTGGCAGTCAAACCGTGTCGTCGTAACCTCTCAAGCACCTGTCGTATGGCACTTATGTGGTCATCCCAGGTCACTGTATGGGGTACTATGTCATCCACGTATGAATCAACGTTAGGAACGTCATGTAACAATTTCCGGACCATTCTACAAAATATCGCTAGGGCATTCACGAGACCAAATGGCATGTATTTGTACTGCATTAAGCCCTGGTCCGTAGGAAGCGCTGTATATCTGCGATCCTCTTCTCTGATAGGTACTTGCCAAAACCCTTTCGTCAAATCAATGCGAGAAATGAAATTGTCATCTCCCATCTTATTCAGAATGGCTTCTTGATTCGGTATAGGTTCGGCGTCAACCACAGTTTTCGCATTTAGTCTGCGAAAATCGATGCAGTATCTAACTGACCCGTCCGGTTTCCTCACTACAACAGGAGAGCTTGCATATTCAGATATAGACGGCTCTATGATATCTGCCTTTAGCATCTCACTGACTTCTTTATATATCTCTTTTTTTTAAAGCATATGGCACTGGGTAGGCTCTGACTCTGAAAGGGATGTCGTCCGTCAGTTCGATTGCACATTCTACTAGGTCCGTCTTTCCTGGAACATCTGTCAATACATCGCTGTACTCTCTCAACAAGTCTCTAACTTCTCGTTGTTGGTCTTGGTTAAGATCCGAGCTGATCTTGACATCTTCCCAAGTCTGTGTGGCTCTGAGTGGACAATATTTTATGTCTTCACATGTACTTTCTCCAAGGTATTCGTGATTGTCACTGCTTACCGGATCACATTCAGCCACTCCTCCTACGACTATCTCAAGATGTCTGCGGTCGCATAGAATTAGCATCCCTTCTTCTACTGGTTTCCTCGTGTTATACTTACGTAACATATTAGCATGAAACATCTTGTTCTGTCCGTCGAGATCATTAACATAGTCATTCTCTCTCACCTTTTTGATGATTACATAAGGACCTTGCCACTGCATCTCTAGCTTGCTCATCTTGGTGGGCAGAAGTAACAACACTTGGTCATCCACTTTAAGGTTTTTCACCTTCGCTTTTCTGTTGAACCATTTGTGTTGCTTGCTCTGGGCCTTTCGAAGTTCGTCGTGTGCCAGCTTACACGTTTCCTCTAGTTTCTCTCTCAACTCCAGCACGTACTGATAAGTTGTTCTCGTCTGTTCCTCTGTATCTTCGTTTGCCCAAATATCTCGTATAACGCTCATGGGTCCTCGCACGGATCTGCCTTACACTAATTCGAAAGGTGAGAATCCTAAACTTTCCTGGGGAACTTCTCTGTATGAGAACAGTAGTGCCGGTATATACCTGTCCCAGTCACTTGGTTATCCGGCAGCCATCTTTTGCAGCATCCGTCGAATTGTGCCAATGAACCGTTCAACTAACCCATTACACTGCGCGTGATATGGAGTTGTATGAAGCTGTCGAACAGATAATAAACGCGAAATCTCACGCATAAGATCTGAAACGAACTGAGAGCCTCGGTCGCTCAATATCTCTCTAGGAATGCCCATCCTGCAGAATATGTTTACCAAAGCTTCTGCACACTCTATGGTGTCTATACCTTTCAGGGGTATGGCTTCTGGATATCGTGTGGCGCAGTCGACCAACGTCAATATCCACCTATGCTTTCGTCCTGACATCGGTAGTGGTCCAACCAAGTCTATTGCTACACGATCGAATGTTTCACCGATGATGGGCATACCTACCAATGGTGTCTTCCCACATCTGCTTTTTGGTACTGTCCGTTGACAAATATCGCATGATTGACAATATCTCGTGACGTCATCATATGCACCCGGCCAAAAGAAATTTGACGTTACTCTGTCATATGTCTTCTTAGTAGCTAAGTGGCCGCCCAATATTGAATCATGAGCTACTTCTAGTACCGATTCATGCAGAGAGGGGTAACACTAGTTGTTTATGTACTACCGATCCCTTCTCTGGTGATGATGTGAATTTTCTGTACATCAACCCATTGTTCTTGTCTATATAGTACATTTCAGTACCCCACTGTTTTGACTTCTCTGCACTGTTTTTGTCTATTCTTTGTCGCAGTTTGTCTAGAGTTGTGTCCGTTTCTTGCAGTCTTCCAAACTCTTTACTGGACAGATTGACCATGTTCGTTTTAGCTACTTTCAGTGGTCGTAGTGGTTTGTCTTTGCTTTGTGAGCGTGTCACTACCCCTCCTGTTATCTCAGGATCAGTAATCTCTTCACTGATTATATCAATGTCTGCTGTCTTCTCTGCATTTACACTGGTCTTCTTTAACTCAGACGGTTCCCAACTAGTGTCTGGATCCTCCTGGTTCTGTGCTCCGAGAAGGTTTCCAATGACCAAGTCGTAAACGGGAGAGTCCATAGCTACGCCTTCCACTATCCCAGTGTGGTATGGAGTGTCTACCGTTTTGGTTACCACTGGAACTTCAATCACTCTTCCGTCCATCATCACACAACCTCTGGTCTCTCCTGTGAAGTCATCTGGGTCACAAAGATCCTTTCTAATGACCATAGTGGAACAACCGGTATCACGTAAGACTTCAACCAAGTCTGGTCGACCACTTACTTGTCCTACTGCGACTACCATACCTTTACGCTGGTCAGATGCTAAAGCGGCCATCTCCTGTAACTGAAATCTTTTACCGTTTTTATCTTCAACGTATCGAACATCTCCAACCTGTTTTGTGGTTAACTTTATACCACCTTTGAACAACAAAGCTTCTTCACAAGCCAAGGTCGTCTCATTGGATCCTACTCTGTTTTTGCTTCCAGGTATAGGTGTCTTGTGCATGTTTTGAGGACAATCTCGAGCATAGTGTTTAGCAGAACCACATATCCAACATGTATGACCGGTCTTAGGTGTATTTGGATTGTACTGACGTGATTGTCCAATGTTGCTACGAAACCGATTCGGTGTCTCCATTTGTCGGTTTTTGTTCTCTCTTTCTGGTCCTCTAACCTCACGACTGTCACTCTTGCTTTATCGGGCATCCACCAGTGTCGAAATGATTTGCGATGAGCTTTTAGATACTGCTCCGCAATAACACACATCTCCTTGAACGAGTCGGGTGTTCTTTCCTCAATGAACACTCGTAAGTCTGTGGAACCAATCCCAAGCACTTGTTCATGGATTATCAAGTCCCGAACGCCATCAAATGTCCGTGGAGTCTCACTCAACTCAATCCATCTATCTAGATAGCTCGTAACACGGTTTCCAAACTGGCTAAAACTCTCACCATCCTCAGGTTTTGCCTGTCGAAACTTGTCCCTAAAATCAGCGTCAGTCAGACGATAGCGATTTAACAATGCTACTTTCAGTAAATCATAGTCGTTACAGTCATCAGTGCTCATACGATGAAATACTCCCAAAGCATTACCCTTTAACAGAGCACTGAGGTTAGATGCCCATCGTTCTTTCGGCCATCCTTGCATCGTAGCGTATCCCTCAAAGCGATGTAAATATGCATCTAAGTCGTCGGTTCGTTCGTCGAAAGGGGGTAATTTAGGAACAGCCCCATTGAACCTTATAGTTGGAATCGCCTGTTCTAGCTGACCTCCAGCGTTCATGTCAGATTTAAGTTGGATTAATTCTAATTCATGGCGTCGATCAGCCTTCTTTTCCTCACGTTCATGGCGTCGATCAGCCTCCTTTTCCTCACGTTCATGGCGTCGATCAGCCTCCTTTTCCTCACGTTCACGCTCCTCTTTCTCACGTTCACGCTGTCTCACTCGCTCATCGCGCAAGAAAGCGGACAACCCCTCTCCCTCTAATCCTGCCTCTTTAGCCATCTCTGTTAGCTCTCTCAATTCAGCTGTAGCCATTATTTATCCGTCAATATATAAACAATGATATACCGTAGTGGCTCAGAACGTAGCTATAGCATACTTTGGTATAACCCCGTAACTAAAAGTTATGATACAATGACTGTAAACCTTTTGAATGGCACAAAAGAAAACATTATGATCATTTGCAATTAACAATTTGTGTGAACTATGCACACATGAAAAGAATGAAGTCAACTAACGTCATGCGCACGGGATACACAAAAAATTGCAAATGCTCCGCTTACCGATCTCCGACTGATGAACAGCTCGTTGTTAGTCGTTGTCAGTTACTAATTTCGCAACCAAGTATCTTTCGAAAGTTGTCATTCTTTCATCTGCATAATCGATATGTCCCCTGATGAACAAATCACGCAAGTGCAATAATTTATATACACTAACAACCAACAGTGTAATCTACTACTGTTTTTTTTTACATCAACAGAATCATGTACGTCATAATCAGAATTATATTACACGTTATCCTGGCGCACTCGCCAATTGTGACACTGTCGCGCAATGATCGTGTAATAATTAATCCCATTGGACTATAATAGCCAGTTAACGTGTTTAATTTACTGAATGTATATCGTATACAATATATACATATACAATTTCATAATCACCAAAACAAAGAAAATAAATAATAACCAACGCCTCGCTACACTGCGAGTATAACTTAAAGAAAAATTAAATAACAATGAAAACGATTCACATTATCACTCGAACGCAGTTCACATGTCGCTCGATAACGATTCACTTATCACTTGAATATCGTCCACACACTACTTGTGTCACTGGTTCCCAGACAGTCCATCTTTTCCTGTCGCTGAACCGACCACGCCCTCACTCGACGCTCCAGCTCGCCCTCTGCTGCGTGTAAGTCTCTCGGATATACAGCCCACGCTGGTTGCCAGTCGTTATACCCCAAGCTGGTTCTGTATGGTACAATTTAACCAAATCACCACGCTGACAGTAAATAATTACCATATACACATGAATAACAACGCAATGAAAATCATATCAATTATACGAAACACGAATACAGGGCGTGTCACCCGACAAGCTCTATGCCAACAATGGCCGTCACGCTTTAGGCAAATAATGGCTTAATTCTAAAAAAACATATTTACACATAAATATTTATTGAGTAAAAGCCGTCCATAACACCGAAATTTCCCATATAGTCCACCCCTGTCATGGAAAATTATACAAAATTGATTTGTCTAAGAGCTAAGGAAGCCAGATTGACCCATGTACGTGTTATCTGTGTATTGCAGGTGCATCGTCACTGAACCCCACAATGACGTGTATGGTGTGTCTGGACGCGGAAATGAACACCCTCTTCCTGCCGTGCGGCCATCTTGCCTGCTGCGGCCACTGCGCCGTGGCTCTCTCCACGTGTCCCATCTGGTTTCTTGGCGTGGTGGGGTCTCAAAGACCCGGAGAGCTGTGCTGGCGGGAGCCTTGGCTCCTGGCCGGTTTAAACATGCCCTCCAGGTTGAAGGATAGAGGCCAGACAAAAACCCAGCCCTCCAGGTTTAAACATGCCAGACAGGTTGAAGGATAGAGGCCAGACAAAAACCCAGCCCTCCAGGGTGGGGGTTGAGCAACTCGTAAAATGAGATGAACAATGTTACGGAAACAGAGACAAAAAACAATTACAACTACTGAGGAACAGCTTACTGCAAGTCTGACCTTTGATTATCTTCAAATTTACAGTGTATTTAATTATGCCTGTATCAAAACATCACATATGACGTAATGAATAATTTGCACGACCTTGGTAATCAGGCAGTGGTAGAGAAGCTGCTTGGTGTGGTTTTCCCATGGAACATTTTAATTCGTGTATGTTTTTAAAATATAACTTTTTGTCAAGATAGGATGAGTAGTGTTTAAGATATAACATACACCCATTTTAAGACCAGTGTCTGCTGAATTGTCAGTGAAGAGGCAGAACTGTGAAGGTGGTAACGCAACACTTGGTAATATTCATTAGGTAATTAATGTGCCTTCTTCCCTCGCATTCCTTGATCTCAGAAGAATTAAAACGCTTAATCAAAGTATACTTATTTATAACTTTTGATACTATTTTATTAAAATGTAATATTCTGTTTGAAAAAGTGTTGAAATCCATTAATCATTATAATGATATATGTTTATTACTGACAAAAGTCCACATATATGATTATGTATAATATATATCTCACACCTCACCTATCCTCTTCGGGCCCAGTGGCCTATCAGGCTAAAGTGCATCTCCTCCAACTCGCTCTGTCAGCTGCTACATGTCTGGCCTCGTCAAGCAATTTGTTTTTAGCTGTGTAGTTTGCTTTTTATGTATCTTTTTCTGTTTTCAAACTTGCTAACTGATCTTAACAAGGAAACAAACTTACATTTCTGTTCCAGAATTTAAACGAAACAATTTTGGGAAATGGAAGTTTGAAAAATCAGATGTTATTGAATAATAATCTTTGTGGAAAAACAATTAATTATGCAGCAGACCATTGCATAACTGTTGCCACTACATGGAAGAAATAAATTGTGCTGCAGTAGCATCAACATAAGTATGCTAAAAACACCCCTCATGAAGTGTTTGCCCCAGGGTTTCTCATATGTGCCTGCTGCAGTTATGACACTGTCTACTATCGCACTGTTGGTATTGTCTTCTTCACGTGCAGTTAATGGCAGCCAGGTGTTGCCAAAATCTTGTGGGAGATTGTATCTGAAAAAGATTTTTTTCAAGCAATAGATTACTACTATATAAGCGTCTGTGTTTGAGAGTGTATGTTAAATTTTAGATAATTACGGTATATTACCGTGTGTTGATTAGATTCACGTAGTGAATTGTGACAGTAGATATAATATGTCACACTAGAGTAAATGTTTGTATATCACTAGTGTTTGTTAATTTATAGGTAACACTTGTAGTGCACTGTTAACATAACATACACATCACAGGTTCGATTACAATGTAAGAGTTAATTCGACGATAGATTGTACCTATTTATGTAAAATGATTGTGGAACTATCTGTTTTCGTTTTAATGTAGATAAAATGTGACACACTGTTTTTTTTCTGATAAAGATTACCGTGCTTACATTGTATTCCATTTCAAGTTTCTGTTGAATAAGTCTCTAACAGAATCTTGTTTTTCTTATAGGAAATTGGAAAAGAATATGTAACTTTTTATTTATCTTATTGGAAAAGAAAGCAATGGTGTATTATGCGTATTGTCCCCATGCATCCGTTTTTTTTAAATAACTTCCATATTTTAATGTCAGCCATTTCTCGTATTGCCATATGTTGTGAATGTGGCTGGCTTCAGCTGGGATAATATGTATGAAACAAACACTTGTTTAGTATAATCTTGGAACGTTCTAGCTGTCCTGGAATATAAACTATCAGGGAGTAGCTATATATAAATCCGTGTCGAAACACAGAGGGGTATGGGTGTCCATTTTTAACTAATCATTTGCAATCTGGTGCATTTTGACGTCAAAATAAAACAGAAAAGAACGAATTCCAAAAAAAATGCCCCTCAAGCCAAGGAGAAAAACATGGCCACTCTATTTGACCGTCCCTGGTAAAAGGTGGATATGAACCTTCAGTATATTATATGTGTATTACAAAGACTTGGTTTTAATGTGCTAGGATTTTGCAGATTAGGATTGTTTACATGCTTCAGTGACCTATTCCCTATGCAATAGCATAATTACTTATAACAGATTAGGATTGTTTACATGCTTCAGTGACCTATTCGCAATGTAATAGCATAATTAATTATAACATATTAGGATTGTTTACATGCTTCAGTGACCTATTCGCTACGTAATAGCATAATTAATTATAACAGATTAGGATTGATTACATGCTTCAGTGACCTATTCGCAATGTAATAGCATAATTAATTATAACAGATTAGGATTATTTACATGCTTCAGTGACCTATTCGCTATGTAATAGCATAATTCATTATAACAAATTAGGATTGTTTACATGCTTCAGTGACCTATTCGCTATGTAATAGCATAATTAATTATAACAAATTAGGATTGTTTACATGCTTCAGTGACCTATTCGCAATGTAATAGCATAATTAATTATAACA
>SDWI01000904.1:94361-127272 GCA_009193005.1 Lamellibrachia luymesi
TTGACAGTGTCGTACAGCTTGAGCCAAAGTTGTCTTGACAGTGTCGTACAGCTTGAGCCAAAGTTGTCTTGACAGTGTCGTACTGCTTGAGCCAAAGTTGTATTGACTGTGTCGTACAGCTTGAGCCAAAGTTGCATTGACATTGTCGTACTGCTTGAGCCAAAGTTGTCTTGACAGTGTCGTACAGCTTGAGCCAAAGTTGTCTTGACAGTGTCGTACAGCTTGAGCCAAAGTTGTCTTGACAGTGTCGTTCTGCTTGAGCCAAAGTTGCATTGACAGTGTCGTACAGCTTGAGCCAAAGTTGTATTGACAGTGTCGTACTGCTTGAGCCAAAGTTGTCTTGACAGTGTCGTACAGCTTGAGCCAAAGTTGTCTTGACAGTGTCGTACTACTTGAGCCAAAGTTGTCTTGACAGTGTCGTACATTTTGAGCCAAAGATGTATTGACATTGTCGTACTGCTTGAGCCAAAGTTGTCTTGACAGCGTCGTACAGTTTGAGCCAAAGTTGTCTTGACAGTGTCGTACTGCTTGAGCCAAAGTTGTCTTGACAGTGTCGTACTGCTTGAGCCAAAGTTGTCTTGACAGTGTCGTACAGCTTGAGCCAAAGTTGTCTTGACAGTGTCGTACAGCTTGAGCCAAAGTTTTCTTGACAGTGTCGTACAGCTTGAGGCAAAGTTGTATTGACAGTGTCGTACTGCTTGAGCCAAAGTTGTCTTGACAGTGTCGTACAGCTTGGGCCAAAGTTGTCTTGACAGTGTCGTACAGCTTGAGCCAAAGTTGTCTTGACAGTGTCGTACTGCTTGAGCCAAAGTTGTCTTGACAGTGTCGTACAGCTTGAGCCAAAGTTGTCTTGACAGTTTCGTACAGCTTGAGCCAAAGTTGTCTTGACAGTGTCGTACTGCTTGAGCCAAAGTTGTATTGACACTGTCGTACTGTTTGAGCCAAAGTTGTCTTGACAGTGTCGTACATCTTGAGCCAAAATTGTATTGACATTGTCGTACTGCTTGAGCCAAAGTTGTCTTGACAGCGTCGTACAGCTTGAGCCAAAGTTGTCTTGACAGTGTCGTACTGCTTGAGCCAAAGTTGTCTTGACTGTGTCGTACAGCTTGAGCCAAAGTTGCATTGACATTGTCGTACAGCTTGAGCCAAAGTTGTCTTGACAGTGTCGTACAGCTTGTGCCAAATTTGTCTTGACAGTGTCGTACAGCTTGAGCCAAAGTTGTCTTGACAGTGTCGTACAGCTTGAGCCAACGTTGTCTTGACAGTGTCGTACAGCTTGAGCCAAAGCTGAGCCTCTCAAACATGATCGAGTGCAACACAAATTTCAGCTGTGGACATACGCTCATCAACACGTACGAATGAACATACACGAAAGTCATACCCAACAGACAGTGTATTCTACAATAAACAATCACTTAATGTAATTAAACCAACTGAAATAATAATAGCAGGTGTTTACATTTATATTTCAATCGTAAATTTGAGTATAGCCTCTGGCAGACCAAGACGAAATAGACTATTCCCAACAATCTTATGCAATACGTATATTTCAATCATAACTTTAAGCATAGCCTCCGGCATCACAAGACGAAATAGGCGGTTCCCTACAAACTCATGCAATACATTTATATTTCAATCATAAAATAAATATTATGTGAAAAAAATTATAATAATACATTTTGACAATTAAAAAAAACTTTATCTGCAATAACGTAATTAAAAACTCAGCATTGCAATGAATTTAATGAATTAAAATAATAAAATGTAGTTTTCACCAATAAGCTGAAAAACCATTGCCACAGAAATATTGTGAATATATTTCATGTAGTTTAAGGTCACAGGCATCTCAACAATTCCTCTTTTGCACATTGGTAACCATGGTAAATATTTATAATGTAGCACTTGTATGATGCATAAATGTGGGGGGAGTTGGGTGATAATTGTGTAATGATCTGATGAAGGGTTGCTGAGATATACATGTATTGTATGTGTTTTGTGGCCTCACAGATCAAATAAGAAACACTTACAGCCAGATCTGGTAGTCAGTAGGATGACATCTTTGATGATATCTTTGATATTTGTCCCACACTTTGTGTCACACAGATCCTAAAGCTAACATTAAAGATATTACCAGGATAGTTAGAGGCAACAATGATTTAATTAATGTCACTGACAAACTGGCATGTGAGTCTGACATTCCACATAGTAAGGTTATATGGGTCATTCTTGCAAGAAAAATGTTTTAGTTGCATAGTTTCTTTCAGCTGGTACTACTGACCTGAAATATAAAAAAGTTTAACATATTCATGGTTAAAGGGTTAAATTTGACATCTCCAAAAATCATATTTCAAAAATTACTTTATCGATTTCGAAATGTACACTTTTTGCAAGAATGGCACATATATATTTATTTAACATTGTTATGCTTACAGAATAATTAAATTTGTCATTCTGCTCAAATGTTAATGGATTTCATAAACTTAGATATAACATCTCACATTGGAATATGATAAAAAAAATATTAGCCATCAATATTTGACCCCCCGAGACACTGCTCCCCATACTCACAATACTCTGAAAATGCCCATATTATATACAGATTGTATATTTTTTCTGTACTCAACTTTCATAACGTATATTACATAGTGAAAATATTTAAACTTGGACTGTTAATACATTTTTTATTATTTAGTTAATTAATTACTTACTTGTTCTGTCTACAAAAATGGTGTACCATTATATTTGATTGCTAAGCCTCAGGCTGAGCTCCTGAGCTTCTATTTGCTACATTAAAATTAGGTGTATTCACAAGACGGTAAACAAAAATAGTTAATTACTTAGGTAGCAAATCACCGTACTATTTTCTCTAAATCAGTCATTATTGTCGTTTATATTATGTACAGATATTAGGCAATATTTGCGGAGCCAAAATTTAGGAGAGAAAAGGTCGATGCTATATAGAAGTTATAATTACAAGGGCAGCGATCGCATCGCGCAAGAGAAAGCCAAGTCAGTGTGACAAACGCACGCGCACAAAAAATACAAATCAGATCAGATTAATTATTAGAAATCATCTTATACAGGGTTTGATATCAAGCAACATTACATGCTTATAATGCAATATATTAATTTACGTACCTCTCTTCAAAAATTCCGTAAATGTAGCACGCGAAAACAATAGCTACAAGAAAGCAGCCGATGTAATAGTGTGAAAGGAGTTTATGCTACTTGCGCATGCGCAATTTTAAACTAAACAATAGATTGACAGCTACGGTGAAAAGTTGTTCAAAGTGGGCGGGGCGATGGATATACTGTTTAGGAAAACAGAATTCTACCCCGGTGTAGCACCTTCGTGAATTTTGGCCGACAACTCATGGTTTGACTGTTACCGTCAGAGGGCACCACTGATCGGATTCATGTCACTGAGCACTATATTTATTTATATAATAGATATAATTAATTTTACTTTATTACCATTATGTATTTTGGATATTATAATGATCAGTTTTAATTTCAAAAATATTGCGTTTTGTTTTTGGGCTTTCATTGTTTTTCTATTCACCGGAAACGTAGTAGTTTGTCACAAAGTGGTTTATGAGAATGAGTCTGGATTTATCTTTAGCTCCTTTGATCAGTAGCGTACGGCAGTCTACGCAAACAGTGCTGCCATATAACGCACGGCAAGGAGTGATATTTGCACAATGCAAAGGTGCCACCTGGTGACTAAAGTATAACTACTTGAGTGAAATTATGCCATTACATTTGAGCGTAATTCCTTCGGTTAAGGTAGTCAAATTTAGTATGTATAGAACCGGTTTTATGTGACGGATACAATGGTATCATTGTGAATCGCATTTATTGAAAGTATAAGAATTTTAACACATGAACTAGCGAGTTGTTGTTCTGCAAGTAAGCAAGGTGGGACAAATGAATTCACACCTCTGACAGGTGCTAGACAGCTCGGAATATTCGTTTTTTTAATATAACGCATTAAGTTGTAGGAGCGATACAATTAATAGCGTTGTTACCGTTTCAATGCAGATAATCGATTGCTATTAAATGTATAAGAAATGTGTGTAATTTAAGTTTGTTTTGGGTATCTGAAGATTGTTTTTTGGTTATGTAATGCGGCTATTCTATAATTGAAGTTTTGTATAGGGCCTAACCCCGAAGTCCTAGGAACGTGATGAACGAATCCTAGGGATGGTTTAGGCTGCATTAAGTCCTGTTATTGGCTAGTTAGACTTCCGGCACAATATGGTCGCCGTAGTATTTAGCGCTGTTCACGGATTTAGAAGGAGACGATTAATTTGTGCGGTGCTACAACGTTGAGTAGTATTCTTGTCTCCGAGACATGGGCTAAAGACGAATAATTGATTTATTTTCGTCCACGTCTTGTGGCTGTAAATTCATCGTAAAGTGACTCGATCCAACCTTGTGTACCTGGGTTGTGATTGCTACTACAAGAGTTAAACACTCTTCATCACATTTACGAATGTCTTCGGCTTACGGTACAAGTCAACATTCTTCTCCGTCGAGATGACTTAAGGTCAACCTAACTTCACTTGACGGAGCGTCAAGCCTTGCAAGTGATACCCACGGGCAACTGAATCAGCTTGAGCCCCTGTAACTAATATATGTTATATATAACAGGGTATGCAACTAGGAATGACCCCACTCACCTATCAACATCCGTATCTTGGCGTTGCGATGCGTAATCCGAATACTACGACTATGCACAAATGTCCCAATGAATAAACTTTCACTACACCTACTTGTCAATGACAAGTTGTCATTAAAAAACATTCTTATGAAAAGAGGTATGTTAACGACTGTACGCACATAAATCACACGAAAACGAATAGATGTTACCGAAAGTGAGGTGCGACATCCCTTGTTAGCCAAATAGTCTACCCAACAAAAGGACAATTCTACAGCTGGTGACAGGTGTCCTCTTGCACGTGGCGAACAGGTTAAGTTTTCTCAATGAAATAAAAAAATAATTTCCTATGTAATTGCAAGTACGTACAAAGTAGCAGATATGAGGTGTTGTGTTTAAAAATGTAATGTAATCGCCTGCTATATATATATATATATATATATATATATGTACGCGTAAACATAACCTTTGCAAGAGGACACCTGTCGCCAGCTGTAGAATTGTCCTTTTGTTGGGTGCCAAAGTGCATCTGCTACCAGTTTCGTACCAGAAAACCACTTTAAACATTCCTTTAACTATTATTCGAAGGTGTGATAGTAAAGGTGTTTACCTGGCCCTTGCTGTCACCAACACAAAAAAAACAACCTCGACTGTATCTAAAATTATTCGTTCTTCGCCATAATTAGGTTCTAAAACTATAATAAACTAGTTTTCCAACGATACCAAACATGATAACATTTCGTTGATCTGTTAATCAGTAAACAAATAAATTTCCGATATATAGATTAGCCATCGGTCGCTATTCGGCGCCAATAGCACGACTCTTACTCACACAAATTTCAATCGCTAGGTGACTAAAGTAAACAAGTTAATCATATACAACCTCACACGATCTCCGATCTGTGAGTGTCAAGCTGTCAATTGTGTGATGTATTACTATACGCCATTATGTGTTCACTTTATTGTGTTTCATATTAAATAAACGGGATTCCAATTGGATTGTCCATTACTATCCACGATTCTATGTTGTGTTTATGTTCCACCCTACATTGATGTGTTTATGTTCCACCCTACATTGATGTGTTTATGTTCCACCCTACATTGATGCACCTGAGCCTTTGACACGAGCCAGTCACTTTGTTCTCCGCCACCAATAGTAGACCAAAATTTGTGACACAGTTGATCGTCTAATGTTCTGATGTTTCATCTTTTAACTCTCTTTGTCTACATATATACATAATAATAATAATAAGCTATATTCAATATGTGTAAACGCAAACAACTACATGACGCACCATGACGTAGCTATGACGTTATTTGGGTATAACGTATTGTTCTTTTTGAGCTACGTCGAGTCTTAATTTTACAACAAGATATCTGTCTCGACATCGTTACGTAGTATCATGGTTTACATGAACACGATCTTTTAGAAGCGTTTTTGTAGATCACTAAACATTTGTAATTCATTTATTGCACAACAGAACTAAGATGCATTAAAGTTTATTTTTGTTGCAGAGCGTTGTGTATTCAACATCAGAAGTCACTTACATTGGAGTGATCAATCAAACTAGTTTGGCGAAAGTAATAACTGTAATCGAAGATATGCAGCAAGGCGAGATTATCGACCCTAATCCCCAAATGGAGAATCACCTGTTGCGATTGGCCACATTTGAAAATTTACCTGAATCTGCGTCGCTGTCACCATCTATGGCGTCAAAGGCGGGATTGTATTACACTGGCGAAGGAGACACTGTGGCGTGCTACAGTTGTGGACTGCGTCTGAACAACTTGGAGTCTGACATCCATCCAATGACAGCACACAGAGAGCTGTCTCCCAACTGTCAATTTGTTGTCACACAACACAGAGACGATGTGTCAGCAGAGCAAGTTGTGTCACAAAGTGCTCCCACGAGTCGACCGTCATCACAGCTGCCACAAAGTCACAATCATCACCGGAGACGAAGACGTGGGTATAACAGTAGACAAGATTACTACAGACAGTTGGCTTCGTTTGCCGGATCTCTCCGTTCGCCCGCGGACACCAGCATTAACCGGACATCAAATGATTCTTCAATAGTCAGTTCTAGGCTCCAACATAGCAATGTCGACAGATTCACGTCCAGACAAATGATGCAGAGGATCAACAGTAACGACCCAACTTTGTTGGAGGAAATGAAATATGAAAGACAACGTTTGTCCAGTTACACCAACTGGCCACGAGACACCAACATTGAGCCTGAAGCTCTAGCCCAGGCCGGACTGTTCTACCTCTGTCGGGCTGACCGGGTCAAGTGTGCCTTCTGCCACGGCATCCTGCGTAACTGGGAGCCATCCGAGGAGCCAATGAGAAAACATCGTCGCCTTTTCCCCAGTTGCCCCTTCCTGCGTGACCCCCGGGCTGCAGGGAACGTGGCTCTTGGTGAGGAGCCGGGAGAGCAACAGACGCTGGTGAGTAATGAGTAAATTCTTTTGAACTGTTGTTGACGTATTTTTTTACATATGTCATCGTTTACTAGTAGGCCTAATTTGCTTTTGTACATGTACGTTTATGATATATTAAAGGTATGGGTGTACAATGTAATTTGCATACATTTTCATGGAAAATGTGACTGTTTATTCTGGTTACACTTCAGAACGTTACGAGCAACACTACCAACGGTTTACGACAACTGAGCAATGAAAGCGCTCGACCCACTGATACCTCGCAACGCAGCACCTCCGTGTCTCGTCGACGTACATTTAGACGTAGACCCAACAGTAGGCCCAACTACTACAGCATGCTGGCTTCTGTAGCCGGTGGTGGCAATTGGTCAGCATATGTCGACAATAGTCAGTCTTCACAGCCGTCTTCTCTGCGCCACGACACGGTGGATGGTCTCACACACATTATGGATAGGATGAATGACATCTCAGACAGTCCAGGCATTGGTGATCTCTCGGGCATGATGGACAGTCCTACTCGCCTCGCAGAGAGGATCGACAATAATGATCCAATACAACTCGTGGAATCATTTGTACGTGATGCGAGGGCAGCAGGCAACGTGGCTATTGGCGAGGAACCAACATTGACACAGGCATTAGTGGGTGGTCTCTTTATTTATTTTAGTCATACGCTGCTAGGGGTACATCAATACATCGATCTATCGATACATCGCAATAGTCGATGTGACGATGTAATACTATCGATGGTAAATTGAACTATCGTTAGCTATCGTCGATAGTATGCTGCACTATCGATTGTAATCTTAGTTTGGCAAACTTATTCGGCAGGACTACTTGTGTCAATGTAATATAAACATGTTTTTCAACTGTATTGGATAATTATATTTATTCATCGACCTAACATCAACAATCGTCGATCAGACCAGCGTCATTCACGGATTCAGCATTTTTAATCAACTACCTTCACGACTACACGATGGCGCCACCCGTCAATTACGTTTTGATACTAATTTCCTGGTTATTCGCCATACTATTGGGATAGTTATGAAGGTATGGCAATAGTATTGCTTCAGTGTCTGGGAACAGTTTCATTGAGATAAAAAACGGAATTCATCAGGTATTTTTATGAACTTTTTCAAAATGCGATTCATTAAGATACTAATCCATCACAAGATAATGATAAAATGCCCATCATAAGCTCCACAATGTGCACAGTTGGGCAGATATATAGAAAACATTTTGAAGATTTATTTGATTGTGAAAAACTTTTTGCGTAAAACTGGAGTCGAGATAATACGCGGTTATGTCAGACTGACTGTTTTTAATGGACATATTTCGCTTATGAGATACGTCATCGGTGGTCTAAGTTCGTCATTAATAATGAGCGATTCTATGATTGATTCTATGATAGATTCTGTGTGAAATGCAGTTTTCTGTTTCGATCACAGCTAATGAGGGAAGTCGGTTTCAATTATTGAAATTGTGCTTATGTTTGTTATGAGCTTATAAGAATCTCAGTGAAACGGTACCCAGAATTGTCCAAGACATGTCAGGGAGATGTAATGATAATTTTATAGGTCTTGTTAACAAATTTGCAGGTGTTTACATGAAGGTTTTATGCAGTAAATTCAAAGTCATTTGTTTACATTTCAGAACGTCAACAACAACAGTGTCACATACGAGGAGATGCCATTGGCTAGTCCACTGGGCAGCAACAGTTTGGAAGAATGGATGGCGAATAACCCCCTGCTACTGCGTGACATGACTGAAGAAAGCCATCGGTTGGATAGTTTCTCCAGTAGGCCAAGAAACAGTAACATTCAGTCTGAGCTACTCGCCCGCAGTGGACTGTTCCGCGTGGTTTTGTTGCAATGTGCTTTCTGCCATGTTGTCCTGCGCAACACAGATTCACTGGACCAGGAACTGGCAGAACAGCGGTGTCATCACCCCAGTTGCCCCTTCCTGCGTAATCCCCAGGCTGCAGGGAATGTGGCTGTTGGAGAGGAGCCGGGAGAGCAACAGATGCTGGTGAGTGGTGAATGAAGTGTAGTGATGTACAAATGTGTTCAAGTTTTTGTTTCATATCTTTCTTTGCATAATTATTATTACTGCGACAGTAACATGGGTAAAGCAATTATGATACTAAATGGAAATAATTTAAATAGTCAGTAACCTACTTAACCTACGCTATGTTGTAAACATTAACATAATAACTATATATTTGCAAATATTAACTTGACTAATGTAATAATAAGCAATGATAAGCTTAAACAGGAGGGTTTTCAGATTACGGTGATATGTTGTTATATTTCCTACAGACTTAACACTGACAGGGAGTGAGTTCCACAGACTTAACACTAACAGGGAGTGAGTTCCACAGACTTAACACTAACAGGGAGTGAGTTCCACAGAGTCGGTGCAGCAACTGAAAAAGCTCTAGTTCCGACATTTGTCTTAACATTGGAAACACAAAGTAAATGAGAATTAGATGATCGTAGCTGTCTGGTTTGTCTTGTAGGAGTGATCAGCGAATGTAAATATGCTGGTTGCTTGGATGAAAGTGTTTGATAGATAATTGTACAGATCTTAAAGATAATGCGATATCGGACAGGGAGCCAATGCAATGATCTAAGAAATGGTACTGAGTGAGAGAACGAGGAGACCGGGTAACTACCCTTGCCAAAATATTTTGCGCACGTTGAAGTCTCAAGATATCCCTGAGAGCAATATTATGATAAAGGGAATTGCAAGAGTAGGTGCAATAGTTTTGGCGACAGCAAAATGCATATACCGGCGAATACGACGAAAATCACGAATATGATCAAAGCCGCAATGAAAAGTTTGTGAAATATGGTGTCTAAAATTTAAATTATTATCAAAAGTGCCTCCTAAAATCTGTGCTGAGACGACCTGTGTGAACTTCTGGCTGAGCATAGGTGTCGGAAAAAACAGTCAAGTTTACCTCGCTGCTTTTGTGTACCAATAATAAGAAACTGTCAGTCATCCAGTGGAATATATCCTGGAGACAATCCCTGGGGTGGTTTAAGGAACAATTTGTATCCGGGGTAGCCAAGGAAAGGTAAATCTTTGCGTCATCTGTATATAGGTGGTGGTCCAAGTTGTGAGTTTGAATAACTGAGCTGAGTGGGGTAGTGTAAATAGTAAAAAGTAATGGAACGGAACCCTAAGGAACACCACATGAAGTGGGTAGTGACGCTGAAAAGCAATTACCTCTCTTCACTCTTTGGTATCTATCAGTTAAGTACGAGGAAAATCAGCCCGGGCTGTGACAGATATGCCATATCACATTGACAAGCGTTTAATGTATGTTATGGTCAATGGTACCAAAAGCAGCAGATAAATCAAGCAAGGTAACGGTTGTTGCTTTGCTTTTGTCCATATTTAGAATGACACCATTGTGTACTTTTAAAAGAGCTGTCTCTGTAGAATGAAACTGCTTGTAAGCTGATTGTAATAATATACTAGCAAAAATTTCGTCCCCAGGACGGGATAACTTGATAGTTCATACGTGACAGTTATAATAGCAATGTTTACCAATTGCCTCAGGCCAATATGCCATCAAAACGCTCGAGAACGTCAAACGTTTTATCAGAAACAACCACGTCACGCACGTGATGCAATACTCGTTGCATGTTCAAAATGTTGAAGGTCGCGTGAATTTAGACCCATGGATACTTGTGTTGGTTGTAGAATAGTAGAATATCTTTTTATTGTGTATTGGCCCGAGTGCGACCTCGGGCCAATACGTGGGTGCGTGTTTTCTATTATATAATTAATATAAACCGTCCAGATGGCGCTACGTACTCACAAACGGTTTACGTACCGAAGTATTCGCCGCGCACGCTGTTTCTGCGATTGTTGGAATATAACGTTTTACGTAGCATACATTTGATTTACCATAAAAACCACTAAGAACCCTTGATATACGGGGTATTTCGAAAAAATAAAGGCGTCACGTTTCATTCTTGGGATCGTAGATTAATCCCTGAAAGTTTGGCGTCCGAGGTGCAAGCCTTCTAGGAGGAAAACGTTAACCACATACGCTAGCTCGATTATAGTTAAATTAAACATACAATTTGACTCGATATGAGATTGTAGACGGTTTGTCACTACTTTCCAATACCTTGTAAATAAAGCTTAGATTAGAAACTTTATAACTGTTTAGTTTTTCTTTTTAGGCAACGTTGATTTCTTAAAAAGTGACTTGCGCTTGCTTGAAATCGTCAGGAAACAAACCAGAGCAAAGTGATACATTTAAAAAAAAAATTATTTGGTAAAGTAATGTATCAAGACATGCTTTCAGCAATGTAATCGGTAATGTGCGCGGGTGCGTGCGTGCGTGCGTGCGTGCGTGTCTACGTACATAAACACGGCCTTGATCGAGTGTCATGTGTGCCATGACGGTCTTGTGAATGATTAATTTGGGTGGGATTTCAAAACAATATAGAACGCTGTAAAATAGTAAAAAAAATATTTCATACTAGTTATAGAATAGTTATATAGAATAGTTACGTAATTAATTATTCATGTTGCATACTACATAATACATACTACATGGTCCAATAATTCCAGAACGTGTTTTATTTTAGCATCCAAGCACTGGTGGTACAAGAAGTTCAGCAGCTGTCCTGGAGCAACCAGACACTGGTAAATATCTCATTACGTATGTACGACAGTATTGGTCGGCAGCATATAATATCTCATTACGTATGTACGACAGTATTGGTCGGCAGCATATAATCATTTTAGGAAAATACAGACGAAAGCGAGCAAGATGTTGCTTAATGTAGCGTTGGAATTGTGTTCGGTGTCTTAATTTGTGGATGACCTGCCGCCATTGATGGCATGGGCGTCCGCGGGGGGAGGACAATGGAGCTCTTTCCCCCCTGGATCTACAATTTTTTTGGACGTATATTCGTGAGCTCGAAGTATATGTTAACTGTACATCTTTACACGCACGCACGCACGCACGCACGCACGCACGCACGCACGCACGCACGCTCGCACGCACGCACGCACGCACGCACACACACACACACACACACACACACACACACACACACATAGAATTATGTTATGCTTAGACGTAACAAAACTTACCGTAAATGCAAATACGTTTGTCTAGAGATTGTGTAAACGAGCCAGGTTGGCCAGTGTGTTATCTGTGTTGCATTCTGATGGTTCACCTTTTTTATTAGATGGGACAAAGGTACTAATGCATGTCATGAATTACATTGGAATAATGACTTGGGTAGAAAGGTCGACAGGTGTATGACATTAGCTATCTGCGCATTGCAGGTTCCTCTTCACAGACCGCCGCACTGACCTGCAAAGTATGCCTGGACGCTGAGATGACCACCATCTTCCTACCGTGCGGACATTTTGTCTGCTGCTCAAACTGCGCTTTGGCATTGTCAAAGTGTCCACTCTGTCGTAAAGTTAAAACAGGCACGTTTTGTCCATATATGACATAGTTGCTGCATGTGAACTCAGCAATACGCTTCACTGAGGTTGAATTAGATACAGTTCGTAGGCAGCTACGATTCCGGGAACATGTCTGTGCCCAAATACGTGTTACTATATTACATGTTCATCATCATAAATTAAATAAGATGTAATAATATTTATAATTCTGTGTATCCAAAACCGATTTTACCATTGACACTCGAGCGCCAACCCAATGGTCTCCTGGAGGGTCTCCTGCATGATGTTCTCGATGAATATGTTGAAGAGAACAGGCGAGAGTGGGCACCCCTGACGAACTCCTACAGTTGTCTTAAAAACTTCTCAAAGTTGGCTATTTAGAAGGACAGCACTGTTTATGTTGGCGTACAGTGCTTGTATGACTTGTATCAAATCTTCATTTAAGTTGTAGTTTCTCATGACTTGCCGTAAGCCTTCGTGTCACGGTTTTGTTACATATTGAAAATATGTGCAATGTTCCATATACATATTTCGAGTGTTTTGTTTTATCAGTAAAAATAAATTACAAATATGATGAACATACGCAAATATAAATCGTAGCCATTGGACCAAAACACCCCAAATTAAGGATTGCGGAAAAATCAAAGTTCGACAGGTTTGAATTATGTTTCATTGTTTGTGGGCACCCTGGACATCCGGTCATCTTAAACACACATTTTCGTCAATTCATCAATTTCTCTTGGGCTATAAGGTGCCTTTGCTGTCAAAATGTCATATTGCCCAAAGTTTCTACACTCTAGTTTTTCCTCAGATTTTTCCAATTGTTGTACCAAAATATCCTATTGCCAAAACGTCATATTGCCAAAACGTTCTAATATCAAAATGTCATATTAACAAATATAATTGTGGTTCAACTGTCCAGGGTCAAAGTGTCTGTAAGTGACATCTGAGTTAAACTGCGTCACTAAAACGTTGTTCTACTCTCTCCTACCAGCAGAACTCTTACGTCCTGTTTAGTTGCTGCTGGAAATGGTCAATATCATTTAGAAATACTGCAAATACCAAGGAAATGTGTAGTTTTCCTTGTGTGCGACCTTTCTTTATTATACACTGTACGTTCATCTATTAATTCTATGTTTATTAATTGTTTGATGCATTTAAAAAAAATAAAAAGATTGTCATCCAAGGCAAAGGCATTTATGGCAAGTGAACAAGGAAACCATTGGTTTATCGAGAGGCCAACGATTGTTCATCTATGTGTAACCCGCCCTTCTAAGATATTCACCCTTCTAGCATTTACAAAATCTGTAGATAATCTGTTCCATTCATTTACTTTCCTCTGTGAGAACGAGCACTTTCTGATATCCAATCTACACTGATCCTTCACTAATGACACCTCGTGTCCTCTTGTTCTACTATATTTCTTATTTTCATACCAATTCAATACCCTACAAATTGCAATTTAATCTCCTCTTAACCTCCTTGTCTCTAATGTTGCTAAGCCACATTCTTTAAGACGTTCTTCATAATTAAGGTCTCAGCTCTCTAATCATTTTAGTTGCTCTCCTCTGTATTCGTTCTAGCGTATATATATATATATATATATATNAAGCTATGTTTATCCTATCAACCCAAGAATTTGATTACCATTTGAAGCTGCAATAAAACACCGCACTGCTGTTGTCTAGTTCAGCCTCAGACGATCTCATCTGGAATGTTATCGTTGCGCTACTTTTTTCGTGTTCGCTGGGTTCGAGTTCGTGTTCGTGTTCGCTGGGCATCGAGTAGGTCGTGGGAATCTTCCAAGTTCATGTTCTGACATTCGTTGACGTCCTAGATTCACTTGCTCCACTGCCCCGCACGACGGCTCCACTGCCCCGCACGACGGCTCCACTGCCCCGCACGACGGCGCCACTGCCCCGCACGACGGCGCCACTGCCCCGCACGACGGCGCCACTGCCCCGCACGACGGCAGTGGCGCCGTCGATTGGAGACTGGTTAAACATTGTCTTCGTGGACTTATCCTTTGATTTGGCCGATGTGTCTGCGATTGTGTTCCACACAGCCTCTGAAATAGATATGTTGAGCGTACGCTCGTTATCCGTGTCAGCACAGTATGAATCAGTTACGTCGAGTTCACTGAATCAGCTTCTGCTGTTTGGAAAGTGTAAATGACGCTTCCGGTGACGTAACGTTTTGCAGCAATCGAGATCAGTAAGCACGGCTTCGTGTGGGTCCTCACTACTCACTACAGTTCAAGTCGGGATTGGTGCGATTCTAAAGTCGCACCTAGCAGTGTCTAGACACGTCGCTCGTGTAAACACGCACATGATTTAGCTGCGCATTGTCGTGCGTTGTCGCCCGACCAATCGGGGCATCAATCGCTCGTGTAAACCACTATCACCCGACGCTGTCGTCGCTTTATTGTCACGTCACCGACGCCGTCAGCCAAACTGGTCAGCCATTGCGAGCTCCGTGAGTACAGCGGGTACTAAAGCAGTCGTCTGTGTGAATTTCCTGCAGACGCCTCTCAATCGAGCCCAATTACTGAGCGGCGGGTGTCAGCAGTCCGTGTGGCCGGAAGCTGTGGCAGCGGCCCCGTGACGGACACTTGCACGCGCCGTCGTCAGTCGCACTCGCCGTCGAGGACAGGTGCAATAACGAGACATTCCAATCAACACCGGAACCAGCCCAACTCGCTGGCAACTCACTCTTAGCGACTCTCACAACAAGTAACGTACTAGCATCGCCAATAAAAATAAAATAAATAATAGAACAATTAATACACATTGTTCCACTGTTGATGCGCAACATTTGTTAAGCGTTACCTCGGTAATCATGTAAAGTACTAATTAACGCAAAACTTTGCACTTGTACGTGTGTTGTAATCACTTGTACGTGTGTTGTAATAACTTGTACCTGTACTGTAATCATAAAATAATAGAACAATCCGAGTCCCGAACGAGACGTTGAAGGTATAGCCACAGTCGGCACAGTCCGCGCTCTGGCCACGTTGAAGGTATAGCCACAGTCGACACAGTCCGCGCTCTGGCCACGTTGAAGGTATAGCCACAGTCGAAACAGTCCGCGCTCTGGCCACGTTGAAGGTATAGCCACAGTCGACACAGTCCGCGCTCTGGCCACACTGAAGTTATAGCCACAGTTGACACAGTCCGCGCTCTGGCCAAGTTGAAGGTATAGCCACAGTCGACACAGTCCGCGCTATGGCCACGTTGAAGGTATAGCCACATTCGACACAGTCCGCGCTCTGGCCTCATTCAAGGTATAGCCTCAGTAGACACAGTCCGCGCTCTCGCCACGTTGCGATCTTCTAAGCTTATTGCAAGCATTGTTAAAACTCACACTGAATATAACAATGCTGTTTGAATTCATAAATTCTTCACTGTAAACTTCAGATTATAAACTCACATAGAATATAATGATCATATTTCGATCCACCAATCCTTCATATATGCAACACACCTCTGATATTCATAATTTCATTTCATGTTTGCTTGTCGATGACCGTGCGTTTCGTCGCGATGTCGTAGCGATGTCGTAGCGATGTCGTAGCGATATCGTAGCGATGTCGTAGCGATGTCGTAGCCCTCTTTCGTCTTCTGCGCCATGTACTCGAACAGCGTTTTCCAGGCGTCCCCGACTTCCGGCGTAAAGTTCTCCTTCAGTTCCTTCTGCCAGACGAACACCAACGACTTGACGAACACGTCGAAGTACTGCACGGAGAAGCCGGCCCTGTCCGTGTGGTCGGCGCCGATGGACTTCACGTACGGGTCGCCCTCCGTCTGCAGACAGTCCACGTTGTCCACCACGAAGGCGATCGTGTCGACGAAGCGAGCCGCGTGCTTCTGGAAGGTGGGGTTGTTGATCAAACTGTCGCCCCACGTCGAGCCGAGGTTGAATGCCGTCTTGACGCGCGGTTCTACCTCGAATATTCGCAGGAACACCTGCTTGCCGATGTTGGCGCAATGCGGCTGCAGCTGTCGCCACGTTTCTTGGATGAGCTGTCGTTGGTTCGAGTAGAGTGTCGGGTTCGGAGTCTGCTCTTCATCTTGCTGTTGCTGCTGCTTTCTGTGCTGCTGTTGTTGCTGTCCGTGACGCACGGCTTTGACGATGTCTGTCGTCGGTTGTTGCGTTACGATCGACGATGCGCAACCCATGGCTGCCTCCGCCGCTGTAATTACACACGTACACGCCGCCGACAAGTGTCTGTCTCTGTCTTTTACAGCATTCTGCCGCTGTAGTAGAATGACTGCATCCTGCAATTACCCCCTCAATCTTCGCTTTGACTGTGTCTTGTATTCAGTCGACAAACGACCACACAATAATGCAGCAATTGCCGTTCAGTGTCGCTGTTTCTCCTGTGCCCACATCATTTAGATTAGACCGTGGTTTAGCGTTTCTGCTTCATTCGAGACATTTGTTTGCGAGCCGCCATCTCTCCCGTGGCCAGGTCACTGTGATCGCGCTGCGTGCGACAGTCGATAAGTGCAACATAGCGCACGACAAGCGACGCATCTAATGAAGCCAGTGGATACACCTGTCATTAGATACACCTGTATGCCAGGGTCAAGCCATTGAATACACCTGTACAACAAAGGTCAATCCATTAGATGCACATGTATGCCAGGGTCAAGCCATTGTATCCACATGTGCGACCAGGGTCAAGTCATTGGATACACCTGTATGACAATGGTCAAGCGCGGCTCATTGCCTGAGTGTCATCCGTGGCCATTGTGCGCACGAATTGGGTCAGTTGTTTGCTCCAGTGATGATTTAGACAGCAGATGTTTATATCCCCTAAAAAATCTTTAAATGGAAAATGTTGACAACAGAGCAACACTTGAGTGTGTCTGCGTCAGACGTAAGTTTGTCTGCGTCAGACGTAAGTTTGTCTGCGTCAGACGTAAGTTTGTCTGCGTCAGACGTAAGTTTCATTGGTTGGTTAGCCGCGGAACTGTTGTGGGGTAGACAGCTGTTGTGGGGTAGACAGCTGTTGTGGGGTAGACAGCTGTTGTGGGATAGACAGTTGTTGTGGGGTAGACAGCTGTTGTGGGGTAGACAGCTGTTGTGGGGTAGACAGCTGTTGGGGTTTATCTCTGATGATGTAACTTAATAAATTAATGTTTTCCTGTCGGTCGAGGAAAATATTAATATTAAAGGCGACCATAGCATAAATATAATCGTACCCGGTTGGTGGGGGGGGACTCCAACCAGGCACCAACCCTACAGGCGAACCTGTACGTAGGCCTAAAGCTCGCCATACACGAGCCGGTTTTTCAGTTGCCAACATGTTGGCGACTACTTTATCAGTTTTCGACTCAAATGTAGTCGTTATGTGTATGTTCTCCACCAACAGTTGGCAACAAGTTTTGTTGGCATCTGGCATTTAAAAAATCGGTCGGCCGATGGGTGGATGTCGACAAACAAACTGTTGGTGACTAAACATCGGTATGTGTAAGGCGGACTTAACTGTAACGCGTGTCGTCGCTTTCATGTCGGCTGACAGACGACGTCGCTCGTCGAGTAAGCTATCGGCGGGTGTTTTCACGTGCGCAAGAATGTCATTGTTGAGCACGCGTGTCTCATCAAACGAAGACAGACAAGCCCTTTAAGCCCTTTAGCCGGTGTCCATACAGGTGGGCAGGCGTATGTAATTAAGCTGGTCACAGGATTATCACCGGCGACTTTGCTAGCGGACTGTCAACGTTACGATGAAAATAGATTAACTACTATACCGACCTCGTATCAAATTGGACGTTTTTTTTCGCAATAATGCAACATTATGTTAGACATCAATATTATGTTAGGTATCAACATTATGTTAGGCATTAACATTATGTTAGGCATCAACATTATGTTACGCATAAACATTATGTTAGACATCAACATTATGTTAGGCATCAACATTATGTTTGGCATCAACATTATATTAGGCATTAACATTTTAGGCATTAACATTATGTTAGGCGTAACGTTCCATGTGGTAAAATTACGATGCGGTCATCCGGACTGGCGGCGCGCAGACAGCGGACTGTCGACAGTACTGGAGCAGTGAGCTACTTCAGAGCCTGCAAGCGCAGGTTGAAATGACGCCAGTTGATTTCATATTGGATTATTCGATCAAACTTCTCCGTCATAGATAAAATGAAATAGCTTAATTAGCACAATATCGTTGCGCCGTTCGACCGTTGTTAGATCGCCTGCACACCCAGCCCAACGTGACGCTCGAGCAAGCAATGTAGCTCGATCTGCAGGTAAACACGACACTGAAACCGTCCAGGGACTATTGCGTTACCCGGTGTCGTGTCTGGTGTCTAGAACTCGGATTTGCTTTAACAAACGAAGCAGACAGGTCACGGAGCGTCCAGTCGTGTCCGTTGGAGACTGCGTGGCTCCCAGGCACGTAGATAGCCGTACGCACGTGCTTCCACATCAATAGGGTAACAACTATTCAAATTAAATTGAATGATCCATCCTAATTTAGCTGGTAGGTGTCACTATAGCGGGTAGTTTTACTATTGCGATAGTATCCCGATAGCTGCAAGACTATTGCAAAACTATTGCGATTGTTTCATAACTATTTCGATATTATCAGGGAGAATAGCGAATAGCCAGGAAAACAGTCAGAAGCCGTAGTTGGTGGGTGGCGCCATCGTGTGACCTTGGAGGTACTTAAACATGCTGAATCCTCGAATGACGTTAGGCCTCTCTAATCACCGACAAATAATTAAAAGTATCCGATATAGTTGAATAACATGTTTATTTCTATTATTACTGTGGTACAGCTAGCTCTGCTGAATTGTTTTGGCATCCATTGTGGAGAGCAGCACGACTCAGACACTAGTGGCTGGCATCCATCGTGGAGAGCAGCACGACTCAGACACTAGTGGCTGGCATCCATCGTGGAGAGCAGCACGACTCAGACACTTAGTGGCTGGCATCCATCATGGAGAGCAGCACGACTCAGACAATAGTGGCTGGCATTCATCGTGGAGAGCAGCACGACTCAGACAGCTAATGGCTGTCATCTATTGTGTATGCCAGCAAAGAGCCACTAATGAAAAGTTTGACGACACAGCCCTGCAGATCGAAGTTGCGTGTCTTACAGGCTGAGCTTGAGTTAGACGATGATGCACAAACTGGTATGAACACCATTACTAATCGGTAATCGCTCGAAAGCTGCATACATTCAAATCTGCATTCACTGTCACGGGCGTAGCTAGGAATAAATTCATGTGGAAGCACAAATCCAAGAGGGGGTCTGTGTGTCCATTTTTAAAGCAAACTGTAATCATTTGCAATATGGTGCATTTTGAAGTCAAAATATAACTTTAAAAAGAATGCCACTCTGGCCATGGAGATAAACCTGACCCCTTACTCGACACCCACCCTTGATAAAAAGTGAACGTGAACCTTCAGTATATCATATATGCATAACACAGATTAGTTTTAATGTGCTAGGATTGTGCAGTTTATTAAGATTATTTACATGCTTCAATGACCCGTTTACTTTGTAATACCACAATTAAGTATAGCAGCTAGCGTTATCACAACACATGTACATGACTACAACATGTACGTGACTACAACATGTACGTGACCACAACATGTACGTGAACACAACATGTACGTGACTACAACATGTACGTGACTACAACATGTACATGACTACAACATGTACATGACTACAACATCATTCACAATCATTGGAAAACGTGTAGTATGATAAATAATTATGTACTAAGAATCAATCGTGATAATTAAATATATCAATAGACAAACGTAAACATATAAGCCAAGTACACACACGTAGGCAATGATAATACTCCTGTAATAAGTGAATTATGTCTACAGAAAGGGTTCAGTTCCTTCTCCTTCTGTTTGGATGGCATGTTAGCGCTAAATTACTGAACTGGGTGTGGTGCGTTCTGCATCCAACGTCTTGTCCTTGTGAATATGTGTGAGGGTCAATCCCTACAAGCACTCATGCAGTTGACCGCTCTGTTGTGGCAGTCGAGACAGACGTCACCAGCAGTATCACGACTGCTGTATACATGTTAGGATACATGACAGGATTGACTTCCTGTATCGTGTCATCGAGTGTGTTTGGTCTCTCAGCGACTTTCATCGTCTCCCGTCTTGCCTTCCATTTTGTAGCTGACACAGATAATATGGCATGTCGTCTTGGAGCACCTCGTACAGCTGGACAAATGCCAGAGTCATCCGCTGTCGTGGTGTCGTGGTGTCGTGGTGTGAGGTACCGGGACACGTAGTGATTCTGAGGTACTAATAGACGTGTGTCCATTTCCTGCAGCAAGTGATCCGCGAACGGCAGACACATCGCCCTCATCCAATACTAGCTGGACGTGTCAGTTATATCAGCAGACACGTTATCACGAACGGTGCCTCGGTCTACCGTCACTTCCCGCTAGCCCTACAATACTGTCACATAGTGCATTCTATACTTCTAGTTCGGCCCTCTCCTACTGCAGCTGGGCGGTTGTAGTGGTTACCTGTTTGGACTGTAGGAATGTGGCCAGAGGAAGCCGACTTTGGAGGACGTGCTCAATGGTCATTAGTGTTATGATGAGGTCAACAGTTTTGATGGACAACAAGTAGCCGCTGAGTAGTTGAAGAAGGCGATCTGCTGGATTGTGTCCGTCATACTTTGCTGGCATGCACAATAGCCAAGTTAACATTGTGTCTTGTGCAGCAAGTGTAGATGATAGGCCCTATCAGCTGTCTACTTCGTGCATGTACTCTACTGTGGATGCCAGCTAGATTTAGGATAGACCACTAAATTTCTGGGGCGCGTTGGAATTTAAAAACAGTTGTTTGCCATATTAATGTGGAAGCACGTGCGTGCGGCTATATACGCCTGACTGTTGTAGTCACTGTCGTGGAGTACTTGGGAGAAGGTGGGAAGAGCAGAGTGAGTTGCTATTTGTTGTCCGTCCTACATGTTGACGTCATCATAACACTATTAACCATTGAGTCGGCTTCCTCTGATCATTCGATCATTCGTACATACGAAACAGTGTAACCTGTGCCAATATTTGGGTTAGACCACAGTTGACCTTCCTGTTTATTGTTTCACACGAATGTAGTGCGTATGAAATTGTAATGTCTTAATTTAAACATTTCATATGATGTGAAATAAGTGCAATTGAGCAGGCATATTCACAGGTTTCTTTGTAGAAGCTATTGGTTGTGAAACAGTGCATTTGTTTTAGAGTTTAACAGGCGGGGGGATTTATGGGAACTTTTCTGCTATGAGCCATGTGGGCGCACGAATACATGGCTATTTTTGTAAAACTAAATTGACGGGCATCGCACGTCGGGGCGTTTTAAAAGAGCTGGAGGTATATGATTTTGACAAAACTTGGTCAGCATGTCAATGAGATGATGGCAGTTGCTGTGAAAAATCTTCTTAATTTTTAGTGGTCACGTTTTCTTATATTCAGACAAAACGTTAACATGGCCACCAATGCAATTTTGTACTGTGGTCTTCCCCCTAAGGCAACCACTGCAATCGCCCATCTGCAGCAGGAGAGGGCCGACCCAGACGTATGAAATGCATTATTTGAATGCAAGATTTGAGATGGTCAAGGCCGCTGAGAGACACAACGCACTCGGTGACATGATACAGGAAATCAATCCTGAACTGTGCCCTAATATACAGCAGTCAGTATACTACTGGTGATGTTTGTCTCGACTGCCACAACAGAGCGGTCATTCAGTGCCACGAAACGCCTCAAGAACTCTAGTTCCACAGTGACATCTGAGCACAGAACGTATAATCATCAAGTCTTTGTTATACACGTATGCGTATGGTATACTGAAGGTACACATCCACCTTTTACCAGGAATGGGTGTTGAGTAGGGAGTAGTGGGGTCGTGTGTTTTTCCGTGGCCAGAGGGACATTCTTTTTGTTTAATTTTGACTTAAAAACACACCAGATTGCAAATTATTACACTTTACAGTTTGCTTTAAATAATACTGAACACCCATAGCTTCCTCTTAGATGTGTGCTTCCACATATGAATTTATACCTAGCTACGCCCCTGGCACCCTTCTGATCACACCGAGATACCATGCCATCAACGCCATGCGTCACTCGTTCATGCAACAAAGAACTGTGGTGGAGAGGAGTGCACCCAGAAGACACTGCGTGGAACAGGAAGTAGTAATCTTCGTTGTACTTGACTACACACACAAAGGTGTAACATGGGAAGAATATCAATAAAACCTTGTCCATCCTGTGCAAAGTAAAGAAAAACAAGCTCTGACTATGTGACGGTATTCATCAACACCGCTCGGATATAACCAATAATTCTGAGGGCAGAAGCCTATCACTATGATTTCATATGTCTAAAAACAAAATCGACAAACATGTCACAAGGGAGCGTTATATCTACTCTGGATCACTGACGGAGTAGTTTCCCGTCATGATATCGAGTATGGACGCTCACGCACTACACAGCTACTTGAGATCCTTGATAAATGGACGGAAGTCATAGAGCACGGAGATAGTGTGGATTCAATTTACCTTGATTTTGCCCAATCATTCGACACGGTCCCACACCAGAGGCTAGTAGTTAAGTTGGCAGGATACTGGATAGGTGGCAAGGTGTTATAATGGATTGCAGCCTTCCTGGTCGGACGACGCCAACGTGTTCTTGTCAATGGTAGCAAATCGTCATGGTCCCCGTCACGAGCGGCATACCGCAAGGAAGCGTACTTGGGCCAATGTTTTTGTCTGATACATTAACGACTTGCTAGATGTGGTAGACTCACCTATTCACATGTTCGCTGATGATACCAAGATATTCGGACAAATGACTGCTCAATCTGACCAAGTAACATCGCAGACAGACGTAAACAACTAGAAACATGGACTAGAAAGTGGCAGCTTCGCTTCAATGAGGAGACATGCAAAGTTATGCATATGGGACAATACAACCACCACTACAACTATACTATAACCAGTGGTGGAAATATATACCACCCTGGGGGAGACCACAAATGAGAGAGACTTGGGTGCAAATATAGATCGTGAACTAAATTTGATCAACGAGTGCATGAGATGGTAGCAAACAAAACCAACAAAATATTAAGCCTTATAAGATCATTTACATACTTGGATGAACCAACCATTAAAAAACTATACACGAGCCTGATCAGACCTATTCTAGAATATGGCAATGTTGCCTGGGCCCCAACACTCAAGAGAAACCAACAGATTATTGAGAACATTCAACGACGAACAACGAAGCTATAGCCCCAGAACTGAAGAACCTCGAATATGGTGACAGGCTCAGGGCGCTTAAGCTCCCAAGCCTCTACTCAGAAGAGCAAGAGGAGACATGATTGAAACCTACAAATACCTCCATGCAATCTATAAAGTTGATAGAATTTCACTTGAGCTGGACAACAATACAGTAACCAGGGACACAGTCTGAGGCTCAAGAAGGAACGAGTGACTGCAAGACAACGAAGGTGTTACTTCAGGCACAGGGTAGTGAACCGGTGGAACACCCTCACAGAGTATGTTGTTTCAGCACACTCATTAAACACTTTCAAATCAAGACTAAACAAATTCTGGTGCGCTTACAGTTTTGAACAAAATGACAACTTTCCATCCAAGCGCACAAACAATTGTCAAGACCAGCTAAAAGGCTACTACTACTAGCATAGAAGAGCTGAAGAGGATGTATGTATGTATGTATGTATGTATTTATGTATGTATGTATGCATGTATGCATGTATGCATGTATGTATAATTTTTCGATAAATTTGTTCCCTTCCAAAAACAAGGAAAACGGTGTAGAAAGAAACACTTGTCAAAAGAGGCTATTAGAAGGACCGTGTTGAAGCAGACTATGTGGAGGGTTTATAGGCGTACCAGAAAGGAAGAAGACTATGCAAATTACAAAGAGGCACTTAATGCAGCTACAACTGAAATCAGACAATGTAAAAGAAGCTATGAGCAAAAACTAGCATGTAACATAAAAAATGACAGCAAGAGTTTTTATGCATATGTCAGGAGTAAACAAAACGTACAAGACAAGGTTGGACCTCTAGAAGACAGTGCTGGAAATATAATATCACAGGGGTTTTTAATGGCGGAAGACCTAAATGGTTACTTCAGTTCAGTGTTTACCAAAGAAGATATTAGTTCATTACCAGTTGCTGATGCTAAATTTCAGGGGGCTAAATCTGACTATTTAGGTCCGTTAGTTGTAACTCCAGAATTGGTAGCTAAGAAAATAAAGGCAATGAAGGATAACAAATCACCGGGAGTGGATGGGATTCCTCCAAAATTACTAATGGAAACAGTAGAACAAATCAGTATACCACTTGCAAGAGTATTCAACTTGTCATTAAAAGAGGGAGTTGTTCCGTTTGAATGGAAAGAAGCAAACATCATACCATTATTTAAAAAGGGTTCGAGAAATAAGTCAGAGAATTACAGACCAGTGAGTTTAACGTCAGTGATTTGTAAATTATTAGAAAGGTTAATTAAAGACCATATGGTGGACTTCCTCGTTAAGCATAAATTATTAAATTCATCTCAACATGGATTCCTTAAAGCGAGGTCATGCTTAACAAATATGTTATGTTTTTTGGAAGAAATCACTAAGTGGATAGACGTGGGATCGCCAGTAGATATTATCTACTTAGATTTTCAGAAAGCTTTTGACAAAGTGCCACATCAAAGATTACTACTTAAATTAAAAGCCCATGGTATCGGGGATAGCATAACTGACTGGATAGAACAATGGCTGACTGACAGAAGACAACGAGTTGTAGTAGATGGAGAAGTTTCAAATTGGAAATCGGTTTTGAGTGGGGTACCTCAAGGATCAGTATTAGGACCTATATTATTCTTAATTTATATCAATGACTTGGACGACAGTATAACAAGTAACGTACTGAAATTTGCGGATGACACAAAACTGTTTAGAAAGGTTAATACTGATGGTGATAAACAACATTTACAAAACGATCTAGACAGATTAGTGAAATGGTCTGAGAAATGGCAGATGTTGTTCAATTTTGGGAAATGTAAATGCCTACATACAGGACATGGGAACTTGAATGTAAACTATAAAATGGGAGATACTGTTCTGGGTACTACTGTAAAAGAAAAGGACTTAGGAGTTACAATAAGCGCTGATATGAAAGTTTCAGAGCAGTGTGGTATTGCAGCTTCAAAGGGTAATCAAATTCTTGGATTGATTAGAAGAAACATAACATACAAGGGAAAAAAGTTAATTATACCTCTTTATAAAGCAATAGTTAGACCTCATTTAGAATACTGTATACAAGCATGGAGACCATATCGTAAGAAGGATATAGATACGCTTGAACGCATACAAAGGAGAGCAACTAAAATGATTCCAGAACTGAGAGACCTTAGTTATGAAGAACGCCTGAAAGAATGTGGTTTAACAACTCTAGAGACAAGGAGGTTAAGAGGAGATCAGATTGAAGTTTTTAAGATATTGAATGGGTATGAAAATATTGATAGAAATATGTTTTTCTCACTCAAGAAGGATAGCAGAACTAGAGGACATGAGGTAAAATTAGTAAAGGATCAATGTAGATTGGACATCAGGAAGCACTCGTTCTCACAGAGGACAATAAATGAATGGAACAAATTGTCTACAGATTGTGTAACTGCTAGCAGCGTGAATATGTTTAAAAACAAGGTTGATACATATCTCAGGAGGGCGGGTTATAAGTAGATGAACATTGTTGGAGTCTCGATAAGCCAATGGCTTCCTTGTCCACTTGCCATCTGGGCCTTTGGCGTGGATGGCAAATCTTGTTAAATCTTGTATCCAACTCTCCGGTAGAGGGCGAGTGTGATTGCACAGCGCCACCTTTCGAATGCACGTGTTTAAACTGCAATGTTGGCAACAAAATGTGTGCGAGCGTCGCTGCTATTTCGCGGGCGCTCTAGCGTAATCGCAGAAAAGTTGTTGCACCCACAGTATGCCGTCCAACGCAATGCTTCATCATCCAGGTAAAACAATGTTCGGCTATTAGTGCCATTGCTTCAGTGTTGCAACATTTGTACTTCAGTCCCAACGTAAACACGATGACATGGCCAACATGGCAATACCAATCCAATGGCTAAGTCCCGGCTCTTGTCTTGCGTCATACTCAGATTCATCATCCATGTTTTGGCACTAAAAATGACTGATTTCTGCATATGTCTATTCACATCAGAATGCTAAAACGTCGGCAGTCAGACACTTTATGTTTTATTCGAATGCGTCACAATTTACAGTGCGTTTGTGGCAGCTGTGGCTCGGACCAGCCAGAACTTAGAAGTCGTACGTACTACGTGGTCTCTGGCCTGGCTTAGAGATGAATCGTAAGAAAACAATATAAGTATCTCTGTTATCCTGGCTGTCCATGACACCACTGGCCCAGTGTCGTTTACTTGACAATATTTTTGTTGTTAGCCCGGCAGTCCCTAATTAATGTGCTTGCAAACCCTGAAAACATTACTTAAATAGCTGTAAATAAAAACATCATGCCTTATCTTATGGAATTTTTAGCAAACATTTATTGAACGAACACAAACATGAGTCTTCTCTGTATACGAGATACAAAACAAAATGTACTCATTGTAATATCTTTGGATCACAACATTTATTTTTTGTTGCAATGTCTAGCCACTGGCCCAATGTCATTGACTTCACATAATCTCTGTTGTTAGCCTGGCTGTCTATGACACCACTGGCCCAGTGTCATTGACTTGACATAATCTCTGTTGTTAGCCCAGCTGTCTGTGGCACCACTGGCCCAGTGTCATTGATATGTTGTTAGCCCGGCTGTCTATGACACCACTAGCCTGATGTCATTGATTTGGTATTATATGTTGTTAGCCCAGGTGTCTATGACACCATTTGTCCAGTGTTATAGACTTGGCATAATCTCTGTTGTTAGCCTGGCTGTCTGTGGCACCACTGGCCCAGTGTCATTGACATGTTGTTAGCCCGACTGTCTATGATACCACTGGCCCGGTGTCATTGACTTGACATAATCTATGTTGTTAGCCTGGCTGTTTATGATACCACCTGGCCCGGTGTCATTGACTTGACAATATTTTTGTTGTTAGCCCAGCGGTCCAGGACGCCACTGATCCAGTGTCATTGATTGGACGAGACTTTCTGACCCTGAAACATTTCACACCGACTGAAATAGAGACACTGCTATGGACGGCGAAGGACCTCAAAGTTCGCATCAAAGATGGAGAGGTAGGTTTGTTGTTCTCCTGAGCTGTCTTTATAAACAAATGCATATGATTTTGTAAACTGTTTCCTTGGCTGAAAGTGAAACTAGAAACCTTTTACCAAAAGAGGAAGTTTCCATATTATATTATACAAAAACAATGTCTTGTACTACTAGAGGCAAGACGGTTAAATTATGTTCTTTAAGGAATGTTTTGTTCTTGTGATTACTGTTTTTTAAATTATAGTGATTTTTTGTGTCAGATATCGAAATAAAATTAGATATTATTTTTTGTGTATGTTGAACTAGGATTGTTTAATTAGGATTGTAATGATAATTAATTTTAAGTCATTAACATATAGTGTAATCATGATTTCATCTTGGTGTCATTAGATAGTCGAACTATTTAATTGATTATGCTCTGAGAGTGTTATTTTTAGACGCAATCCTCAACTGATTCAGCAGATTCCAGTTCATTGATGCCAAATATGTAATGTCAGTTAGTGTGTGAATAGTTTATGTAACATCTGCAGTAAATTTAATGAAAATGCCTGTTTTTGATCAAATCATTGAAAGAATTGAAGTTAGTTGTATTTTGTAAATTTATAGGGTGTTGTGATCAGGGTTGTTTGATTTAAATCACTTGATTTAAATCACTTGATTTAAATCATTGATTTAAATCGCTCCAAAAAATAATTGATTTATGATTTTTTTTACTTCCGGTTTTTTTAATCGCTTATATGAATTTAGCACAAATAATTGTTTTCAAGCATCGAGATCAACAAAGTTTTGTGTGTTTTTTAATACAAAAGCACAAAGTGCGCACACTTGTGTAGCTGTATTGACACCAAATAGCATGATAGTCAAATATTTTATGACATTGTGTATACCAGATTTTAAAAAATCAAATAAATAAAAAAATCCGATTTAAATTAAAAAAAAGTTTTTTTTTAATCATTACTTTTTTCAACCCTGGCTGTGATTTTAGACTATATGTTGCACCGTGGAAGGTTATGAGAACTGTCCGTCTACGTCTGTTGCTGGGCTCTGTTCACAGCGGCTGCCACTGTTGATGGGCAAGTCACTGGCTATGATCTTTCAGAAGCGGAGTACGCGGACACGGCTCTCAACAGAGACAGGTGAGAACTAACACAGGCTTGTTGGGACATGTACATCCCTGCAGCTAACAGATAAGTGAGAGCTAACACAGGCTTGTTGGGACATGTACATCCCTGCAGCAAACAGATAGGTGAGAGCTAACACAGGCTTGTAGGGACATGTACATCCCTGCAGCAAACAGTTTTACCAGGTATGTGAATATCATATTTATGAGTAATGAGTATTTTGTTTCCTTGTTTTTTCAGGCTTGACATTAAGCTTTATACTACTTGTCCTGTCAGAATGATAACTATCCATGAAAACACCCATCTTTTGACATCAAACTCCTGGCTCAACAACACCAAGATGAACATCTTTTTCTTTTCTTTTTTAAATCAACCTTAACTTGTCCAAAACATGAGTAACTTAATGAAATGTTGCTAAGCACTAATATGTAGCTTTGTAGAGTAATTTAATGAATCGTTAATGAAAAATTGTCAGATTTATCTTGCAAGAACCTCTAATACCTAACTTTGTAGCATTCCTTCTCGGTAAGTTCAAATGTTCACCAGTAACGTTTCAGTAACGTTTAGTAAATTATGCATGTTAATGTTTTTCACTAAAAAAAATTAAAGTTGTTGATAGGCAGGGAAAGACAGAAGTTATGTCAAAATACTACTTGCAGCACTCAACAGGGGGTGTTTGCAGCACACAATAGTGGGTGTTTGCAGCACAACACAGGCAGCCAGTGCTGGGGTGAATTAAAAAACGAATTGGAATTATTAAATTCCTGAATTTGATTCGAAAGATTTTGAGTAAGTTGAATTGGAATTGAAAGAAAATGAATTGAACCTCATTTTCTAGTGCTGGTGTGATCTGGTTTTATTTTCAGTATGATCCTCAATCCAACCATAGAATTGTGTATGAACTCAAAGTCTTTGTAGCAGCTAAACTTACCTTTGTACACCATTTGAAAATCTGAGGTGAGAACATTTGTCCAAATTTTAACAAAGGGTCTGTGTGGCAATGTTACCATGTGGCAACTGGAAAAAATCTCAGAAGTTCTGCTCAAATCAACTATGGTGGGGTGTGATGAGCTTACTTTGAATTCAATACAGGCTCAGCTCCTGCTCTAAGATAACATTTGTTGTCTGTCTGTACATATCTGAAACCATGCCATATGTGTGTGCTACGAATGTGTGAAGCCATAGTCACCCCAATGGGGCATCCCAACAATTACCGTAAATTTCCGCGTATTATACATGGTGATAGGGCTAAACAAAATTCTCTCCGACCGGATATGGATAACGCTACTGGAACACTAGTACTATGACGTCAAAGAGCGGGAAGCGTACACGAACGGGAGTGTCATCGACTGGGAATAACGCAGAAACGTGTGGACGGTGTCGGATTAATACGCTCAAATATGTGTTGTTCCCTGAGCGCCAAAGCATCATGATTGGCGATCTTGAATCACGTGAACTAGTCAATGCCACGCCCACTGGTCAGCCAGTGTGGCTCCATGTTTAAAGTTGTGAATGCAAATAAAGATGATTGTACCATATGTATTTCGCAGTTGAAAGTATGCGTGTAACATATCAGAATAGAGCTTGGTATTAATTTAAAATTGAGAGCAGAATGACGCAAGGTAAGCACAAATTTAATCAGTTGCGCAATGGTCAAGCTAAATGCAAGTTACGTAGGGCTTACACGACTGACGAGGCGATATATCGTCGCGTGCGACGAGCCGGCGGCAATGCCGTAACTTGCATCACATGTTTGCTTGAAAAGACAAAGTTCGTTTGTGTGATGATCCTTGAATCCATCTCAGAATAGTAAACTATCAGAAGCCGGAAAATCAGGGGTCAATGTCAAAAGTTGGGGTGCGTATTATACATGGTAATATAGGAATTCTATCAGAATTTAGCAAAAGTCAGGGTGCGTATTATACATGGGGGTGTATTATACACGGAAACGTACGGTAGTAATTGGCTTGCTACTCCAGCATTGTTTCATTGAGCAGATATTTCTGAAACCATAAAATGATCAACCTACTTCTTTTCATGTTGTTTGAATAAGAGCTCAACCATAGTCTGTACATTGTTTACAATTACTAGTAGTTGGAATAACATGCAAACAAATCTGACACTTTGTAAGTTTGCAGTAATAGATGTAATAGAAAAATAATAGTCTATTATCTATTACTTTAGGATCTATTACTATTAGTTTTAAAAAAAGTTCCTCTATTTCAGAAAAAAAACGTCTATTGCATATTACTATTCTCCCATGTGTTTGCTTTGGAAAAACTCATAGAATTAATTCAGAATTGAAATTGAAAGATTTGAGCTGGAATTTGAATTGAAATAAATGGATTGAAAAAAATTGAATTGAATCGGAATTGTTTAAATTGAAAGAAATTGGAAGTGGTTAAATGGAATTGACCCCAGCCCTGTTTGCTGCATGCCAATGTGGATTTTTGCTTCACAGTGGATGTTTTCAGCACGCCACAGTGGATGTTTGCAGCACACCACAGTGGATGTTTGCAGCACGCCACAGTGGATGTTTGCAGCACGCCACAGCATGTCTACTGTGGATGTTTGTAGCATGTCCACAGCGGTCTGTTGCTGAAGGTTCCATTCTCCATGTTAAAGCTGTAGCGAGTAAACTGATGTGACTTGTATAGAAGGTTTTGCAATGGGGCGCAGTAGCATAACAGTTAGAACTCGGGCTCTTAATCGAGAGAACCCGGGTTCAAATCCTCTTGCTGTCGTTTCAAAGCTTTGACAGTTTCGTTCACCCCACATTGCCTCAGTTCACCCCACATTGCCTCAGTTCACCCCACATTGCCACAGTTCACCCCACATTGCCTCAGTTCACCCCACATTGCCTCAGTTCATTCAGCTGCATAAATGTGCACCTGGCTACAGACAGTGGTGGATATCTGAACGAATAGTCTTCATGCAGTAATTGCAGCATGGTTGAATGCTTCCCATAGAAGTCGAGGTGGCGTTTGAATGAACAGGTCTGCCAGGGGGTGAAGTGTAAAGTGTTTGAATGAACAGGTCTGCCAGGGGGTGAAGTGTAAAGTGTTTGAATGAACAGGTCTGCCAGGGGGTGAAGTGTAAAGGAACAGGTCTGCCGGGGGGTGAAGTGTAAAGTGCCTTGAACAGTCCCAAGGACTGGATACCGCGCTATATAAGAACATACCTTTTTATCACCCTAATCTCTCTCCCACTTCAGGGATGTCACTCCTGGGAGGAAGTGTCCACTTCCTCAGTCCTGAAGACATTCACCTGGGTGTCAATGAAAGCATCAAAGACTCGGGCAGGTCAGTCTCACATGGTCGCATGCAGTAGAGCCTTGTCATGTACAGATTATTGGCGTGATTACGTCACTTATGTGTAGACTTAGCGAGATTAGGCAAAGTTCCCATCCATTTGAAGCAAAAAACACGTCAAGTGGACAAGGAAGCCACTGGCCTATCAAGAATCCAGTCGTGTAATCTGCCTTCAAGATTTTGTAAAATTTTTCATATATTCACACACTGCCAGTAGTTAATTTGTTCTATTAAATTACCATCGTCTGAGAGAATAAATACTCTCTGATATTTTGCACTTCGCACCAAAATTGTTTATATGTTTAAGTTCCAAAGATATGGTGTTTTCAAATCACTCACCCAAGGAGTTACGTTTCTGAAAAACATTGGACATTGATGTCAAATTTAACATTCCAAGAGTGGAATATCAATCCATTCATTGAACAGTTGTTTTACAGTCAAGGTGTCATCGAGATAAGCTCACGAAGGTTCTCGACCACTGTACAGTGACATTATTTATTGTCCATTTATTCTTTTGTGTTGTGTTGGTAACCCAATCCATGCAGTTCTGTCACGTCTCTTGATGTTGGCCTCATTTCGCCCATTGCTTAATGTCTAGACCATGTCCTCGCATCTAATGCCAACTGATGATATGTTGTGTTGGTAACCCAATCCATGC
>SDWI01000904.1:144147-155996 GCA_009193005.1 Lamellibrachia luymesi
TGTTGCAGGCTGTACTGTTGCATGTGATGTGTGTTGCAGGCTGTACTGTTGCATGTGATGTGTGTTGCAGGCTGTACTGTTGCATGTGATGTGTGTTGCAGGCTGTACTGCTACATGTGATGTATGTTGCAGGCTGTACTGCTACATGTGATGTATGTTGCAGGCTGTACTGCTACACGTGCTGTATGTTGCAGGCTGTACTGCTACATGTGATGTGTGTTGCAGGCTGTACTGCTACATGTGATGTATGTTGCAGGCTGTACTGCTACATGTGATGTGTGTTGCAGGCTGTACTGCTACATGTGATGTATGTTGCAGGCTGTACTGTTGCATGTGATGTATGTTGCAGGCTGTACTGTTACATGTGATGTGTGTTGCAGGCTGTACTGTTGCACGTGATGTGTGTTGCAGGCTGTACTGTTACATGTGATGTATGTTGCAGGCTGTACTGCTACATGTGATGTGTGTTGCAGGCTGTACTGCTACATGTTATGTATGTTGCAGGCTGTACTGTTGCATGTGATGTGTGTTGCAGGCTGTACTGTTGCATGTGATGTATGTTGCAGGCTGTACTGCTACATGTGATGTGTGTTGCAGGCTGTACTGCTACATGTGATGTATGTTGCAGGCTGTACTGCTACATGTGCTCCGGGATCATCAACATTCGATCGCCAAGCCACGCTTCTTCCGCGTCTAACGAATGGTTGTCATGCAGCACCACAGTGTTGTAGACACAGTGCAGCACAACAGTGATGTCCACACAGTGCAGCACAACAGTACAACACCACACCACAATTTCGTTTTGTGTTCTGTGCTCCTATATCTGTACTCATTTATGGTATCAGGGTACTTACGTATTTATGATATGTTAAATAAACATATTTTAGTGTGATATGTTCATTGTTGTTTTATTGAGTATGTTGCATAAACTGTGCTGAGATGTGAAATAGAAATGAGATATCATACAAGTCACTGTTGAAGAGTTAAAACAATGGAAGTCCATTTCGAGTTGCACCACATGATTGGTTAGGATATGTGTCTGATTGGTTGGGATATGTGTCTGATTGGTTGGGATATGTGTCTGTTACACTAACTTCTGACACACGAAAATAAACTTACATTGTTTTGATTCCAGGATAAGATGTTGTTGAAGAACACAAAACAAAACAATGAATGTCCATTTCCGTGTGTTATAAGTTAGGCTAATACTAATAGACTCGAACCCAACCAACCTCTCACTGTCAGTCGTGGTTGCAACTACTACTGCTCGTTTAGTTCACGTTGTACGAGTCCTCCAGGTAGGAGGGCAAGTGTCTACCACTGTAGGAGTCCTCTCCAGGTCAGAGGGCAAGTATCTGCCACTGAAGGAGTCCTCTCCAGGTCGGAGGGCAAGTGGCTAGTACTGCAGGAGTCCTCTCCAGGTCAGATGGCAAGTGTCTACTACTGTAGGAGTCCTCTCCAGGTCGGAGGGCAAGTGTCTACCACTGTAGGAGTCCTCTCCAGGTCAGAGGGCAAGTGTCTACCACTGAAGGAGCCTTCTCTAGGTCGGAGGTTGAGTGTCTACCACTGCAGGAGTCCTCTCCAGGTCGGAGTTCAAGTGTCTGCCACTGTAAGTCTTCTCCAGGTCGGAAGGCAAGTGTCTGCCACTGCAGGAGTCCTCTCCAGATCGGAGTTCAAGTGTCTGCCACTGTAGGAGTCCTCTCCAGGTCGGAGGGCAAGTGTCTACCACTGCAGGAGTCCTCTCCAGGTCGGAAGGCAAGTGTCTGCCACTGTAGGAGTCTTCTCCAGGTCGGAGGTCAAGTGTCTTTCCAGGTCGGAGGTCAAGTGTGTACCACTGCTTTCAATCAATATATTTTTTCTTCAAATTTCGCTTTAGGACATCGTTGTATCTAAGTTTGGGGCGCCTCTGTTTCTAGTCCCTTCCGACAACCGAGATAACAGTGTTTGTTTTGGATGTCTGTTGCTATGCATATGAGCCACATCACCTGTCCATCTGAGGTTTATTTGCGTAAGAAGCTGTTCTATGCTTGAGATGTTTGCAAACTTGTCGATTAGGGGTTGCATATCACCAAGGTTGTTATCCAACCAATCACGTGGTGCAGCTCGAAATGGACTTGCATTGTTTTGACTCTTCAACAGCGAAATAGCCCAGGCTTCTTGCACCAAGGATTGTGTCTATGGCAGCTTATTGACATCACCTGTCCGTGGCGTCTGTATGATTAGTTTTGACTCTTCAACAGCGAAATAGCCCAGGCTTCTTGCACCAAGGATTGTGTCTATGGCAGCTTATTGACATCACCTGTCCGTGGCGTCTGTATGATTAGTAGATTTTCCCCAGTAGGGAGGCAGCCAAAGCCTTGCTAGTTCCTGGGACGGAACTAAATGCTTTACACGTCACTCGGAACAGACGTATTTATTAGGACATCACATTCGTGTGCTGAAATTACTGCATGCAAATTGTTCATTCGTATAAATCAAACGGGCACACAGCACACAACTGTCTGATTTCTAACGCATTATATTAACATAATAATCATGTTTAACTTCATATGTCGGTCGACCAAGTTCAATTTTTTCATTGTTCTGCTACCCTTCCCCAGGTGGTGTCACTGTCACGATTGGGGATTCGTTGACACGCGTGAACAAACACTAGAAACAGCATATTTTGGTTTCAGATCTAATCAAGCATATACATAGATGTAATATATATATATGAATGACGCACCCCCCATATATATATATATGAACGACGCACCCCCTTCATACACACACATACATTCCAGACTAATAACTTGTACCAGCTAGAAAGCCGTTCTAGACACTGTCACGTCAAAGGTAGGCCTATGTTTCTTGTCGTCTTAGCCGGGACCTTGTCTCGTCGTCATCGTTCATGTCACCGTCAACCTACTGTGACCCTCCTTCTTAGAGATAAGGAGGTTAAGAGGAGATCAAATTGTTCAAAAAGTTCTGAAGATATTAAATGGGTATGAAAATACTGATAGAAGTATGTTTTGTCACTCAAGAAAGATAGAACTTGAGGGCATGAGGTAACATTAGTATCAGAGTACATTGGATATCAGGAAGTACTTGTCACACATGAGTAACAATTTTCTTCAAAACACAAATATTGATATTACATACTACTTACTGTGGACGTTTCGGCTGCCAATGAGTAATATAAATAGTTGTGTTTTGAAGAAACTCGTTACTACTACTCTCTCTCCCTCCCTCCCTCCCTTATATATATATATATATACTGTATATATATATATACTACCAACATATCTACCAACAATATATATCTACCAACTTCATGAGCATTTTCACGAAGGTTGTCATGTGTTTATGACGTCACAAATTAATTGTGGATTTCCGTTTTGACTCGCAGACAAACTGCGACTGGGGTTTTTTATTTTGTCATTTAATTACGTTTGTTTGAAATCACAGTAGGAACCTACCTTGTCGCGTGTATTGGGAGAGGCGTAGACTTAATGCAGCGGTTCGTTTGCGGTGGATCTGTTGGCCGTGGTGGGGGTAGGGTGGTCACGATTAGTCCAAAAGCAGCGATGTCTCAGTCGTGTGAACTACGAATTGCTCTCCTCAAATATGATTAAACATTGCCACAAACAATTAACAACGTTTGCCACCAACATGGTTCGCAGTTAACATAAACCTTCAACATGCTTGTCAGACAACTTGACCAAAATATTAGGCCTAAGGTTACTAATCCACCAAGCGAAGTGACCAGATTTTCAACTCCCACACAACTGTGATATAAACTAGTGAAGAAACACAATAAAGTATTGGTAGGATCACGTGCAGCAATGTTTTATGGACGTACAAATGGTCCAATTACAGCATCCAGCAATTTGCTGAATGTTTCTCGGTTGCCGTAAACTAACCGTAATCCATAATGCGCGAGACAGGTACTGGTGACGACTGTCACAATAACAGGTACTGGTGACGACTGTCACAATAACAGGGCATAGTTTAACAGTCCAGCAGTTCACTTTTCTCACTTGTAATGGTCTGTCCGGAGTGACGCGTTGTGATATTTCAAGGTAGGCAGAGATACTTCCTTGACAGGGGTACGGCCTTGACAGAGGTACAGCCGTGACAGGGGTACAGCCGTGACAGGGGTACAGCCACGACAGGGGTATAGCAGTGACAGGGGTACAGCAGTGACAGGGGTACAGCCACGACAGGGGTACAGCAGTGACAGGGGTACAGCCACGACAGGGGTACAGCAGTGACAGGGGTACAGCCACAACAGGGGTACAGCATTGACAGGGGTACAGCCACAACAGGGGTACAGCAGTGACAGGGGTACAGCAGTGACAGGGGTACAGCCACAACAGGGGAACAGCCACAACAGGGGTACAGCATTGACAGGGGTACAGCCACAACAGGGGTACAGCAGTGACAGGGGTACAGCAATGACAGGGGTACAGCCACAACAGTGGTACAGCCACGACAGGGGTACAGCAGTGACAGGGGTGCAGCAGTGACAGGGGTGCAGCAGTGACAGGGGTACAGCCGTAACAGGGGTACAGCCACGACAGGGGTACAGCCGTAACAGGGGTACAGCCGTAACAGGGGTACAGCCGTGGCATGGGTGGGCCTACAGCCGTGACAAGGGGTACAGCTGTGACAGGGGTATAGCCGTGACAGGGGTATAGCCAGTCTTCAGATTTAACCTATCCACCAGAAAAGTCCAGCTTGTCCAGCGCGATCTTTGGTTGTCTTGAACAAACGTTAATTCGAACTCTGCCACCAATATAAGAAAGGGGTATCACAGACCAATATAAGAAAGGGGTATCACAGACCAATATAAGAAAGGGGTATCACAGACCAATATAAGAAAGGGGTATCAGAGTGACCAACGAGCGATAGCGACTTCAAGAAAATTAATGGCAAAGCAATTAGGTTTTGAATATCGTTTATTTACATGTTATGCAATTAGACCAATGTATAGCATGCGATGCGCCATCCAAGTGTTGTCGCCGCCGCAGGGGTTAGCACGGATCAGTATGTTACTATATGTCCCATTCACCGGGCCACCTATCGCTATAAAAGTCCTGGACACGTGGAGAACGTTTGTCGTGTCAGACTTTCAGACGCCTTGAAAGGTCCTGTTATAAATAATGAATAATAAAAGTTGTAAAATGCCATATATTCGGGACCAGCCCCGTTCATTGTAAAATCACGAACTATAAAGTAAAAACGCTTTAAAAAAAAAAAAAAAAATAATGGTGTCCTTGTGAAGTTGATCGGGGTGATCTGCGTCAAACCAAAAAACGCGACAGTTCGGCGAATCCACACTCAGTGGAGAACTCGAGTAGGGTGATTCCACGCGACCCACTGCGGGCGTAGGTGATCGGCTCGGCGCGTTGAGACTCTGGATCAAAGAGCGAGAGGGGGAGGCTGAAGTGGCTCTCGGCCTGCCGTAGCTTGCCTACAGTCATTGCCTGGTGTACGTCAGCCCCGTAACGTATGACGTCACACGCCAGATCTGTCCAACCGTTGCGAGTCGCGATCCATACTGGCGTCCAGCCGCTAGGTGTCGCATTGTTCACGTCGGCGCCATGTTGATCGAGAAGACAGAAGAGCGTGTCTCTGTTGCCGCCTTTCGCCGCGCAGTGCAAGGGCTGCCAGCCAAGAGCGTCGGTCTCTGTTGCGTCAACGCCGCCTTTCTCGATCAACCATTTGACAACGCCATGTTTGTTGAATTCCGCAGCAACGTGAATCAGCATTTGACCACTGTTGTCTCGCTCGGACACGTGACTGGTGGTGTCTTCGAGCAATTTCACGATGACAGCTTCGTTCTCGCACGTTCTCGCCAGGAGGAACGTAACGTTAACGAAGTCTTGTCTGTTCAGCGAGATCGGCCCCGTGGCCGCCCGCACGAGACAGTTTATCAGATCTTCAGCGCTCTCCTTTGCCGAGTGCGAATGCAGGAGATTCTCGCTCGAGAAGGCGTATTTCAACGGAGTCTGTCCGTTCCGGTCTTGAGCCCCGACGTCGGCCCCAGCAGACAGAAGCTGCTCCACCGCCTTGAGACCCGCCCTGCGGACGGCGAAGTGAAGCGCCGTTCGGCCCCATCCGTCCGTCAAGTCGACTGTGGCGCCACTGTCGAGCAGTAGTTGCACTATAGTCGATGAATTCTGCTCAGCTGCGTAGATGAGGGCCGTCTTTCCCATCGCGTCGAATTTATCGATGTCCACCAGGTGACTGTTGAGAACTATGCTCACGATTGCGTTCTTGCCGTTCATCGCCGCTAGGTGTAGCAGTGTGCGCCTATTGTTGTCGGTTGTATCTAGACAGGACATGTCGGACAGTAGCGCGGCCGATGTCGTCTGGCTGGGACATTTGACGACGTATTCGAGTAGACAAGCGGCATCTTGACGCAGTATATTCCTGGTGGAGGCGCCGTACTTGAACAGGGAGTCAATGACCGCCGCCTGACACTGGTGCTTCAGGGCCAGGTGCAGCGGGGACAGGACACTCACGTGGTTGTCTCTCGGTCGACAGGGCGCCGACTGCACGAAGGCCCCGTGCCGCAGCACAAGGTCGACGGTCTGCTGGTCGTCGTGGACGATGGCGTAGCCGAGAGGCGTGTAGTCCGAGTACACGGCGCACGGCCTCGTCTCTCGCAGGCGGGTGTTCACCAGGATGACGAGGTTCTCCGTGGAGTGGCCGCGCTCGGTCAACTGCGACAGGAACTCTCCGAGGTGGCTCCTGTCTTCAGTCAAGTAGTGGATGAGGCTGCTCTCAGCGTCCGCCATCAGGGCAGATCGTCTCCCCTTCATCGGTGAGGTTGGTCGGAGTCTTGTATGTGACGTGCCTTGGGATCGCCTGATGACGTAGAACTGTCCGTTCGACTGTCCTTTGGTTGACCGGTCACAAGAGTGACCGCTGGGTGGTCTACGTGCTGAAATGCGAAGAGCGAGTCTTGTATGACGTGAAAACAAACATCGTTTACTGTGTTTAGAAGCTGGACCACCTTTCGTGGACCTGTCCTTCGATACAACGTTATATATTCATTAATGTAGTTGTCATCACTGACGCGCAGTCTGTGGACAGGTCAAAGTGAACGAAACTTGCGTCCAGTGAGGTGTTTATAGGAAACCACTGGGATATGTCCATTTTGGCGCAGAGTGTTATGTATCGTCGTACATATGACATGCCTTCCATGGTCACGCCCACGTGTACGGCTCCAGACACGTACATATTACATGCCTTCCATGGTCACGCCCACTTGTACGGCTCCAGATACGCCCCAGCCCATACAGAGAGGAAGAGAGAGGAAAGGCATCTTAGCTTTGTGGATATCGCATTTGAACTTACCTTTGTTTGCCGGTGCAGAGTACACTCATGTCAGTGATGTCCGTGTCTATTATCTCCGTTGACCGGGCAGTGTAGACACATGTGTCCGCGCGGAGATCCTTCCTACCACAAGCTCCAAGTAGGACGTGTGTCGTTGTGTGTCTGTGTAAATGTCACTCGTCGAGCCACGGACACGTTATATATCAACTCGCGTCGCCCGCTTTGATTGGCTGGCATACATCCGTTCGCCCGACACGCTTGGCCGCTCCCGGTCAGGCGGTCAGCGCCAGCAATGTTCCGGCTCTCTTAAAACTCCCACCTCAGGCGGAAACCAACAAAGCTTCGTGTATAGTTAACCTTCATGAGTCTGGCATTTCCCCAGCGGCCTCCGTGTGAACTGCACCGGACGTACGGGTTGTATTCTTACGTAGCAATATTGAGGGTCGTTATTTTGACGTCATGGCGTTGTCGTTACTTGACGCAATGAAGGGGCACTCATGACGCTTACCTTCTACACATTAGCTCTCAAAAGCCAATAAAGTTGTGAATTGTATGGCCAACCACTTCAATGTCGCCAGTCCGTGGTGTGGCTGTTTCTGTCGCTTGGACCAGCGAGGTTGGTTGAGGTGGTGAGGACTGGAAGGCACAGACATTGCGTTGACTGTGTTTACTCTTTCTCCAATCTGTCCGGTTTTATGGCTGTTTCGTTCTGTCAAGTCAGTCTATTCGGGAGTCGGGGACCTAGAACAACGGTGGGACCCAGCATAGGGAACAGTACCGGTGGGAACAGAGGACCTGGGGTGGTGAGTGGGACATGTGGGGGGTGTAAGAGGGTGTCGGGGACTCGACAATAAGTTCGGTTTTTTATCGAATTCCTGACCTTATTGCCAAGAGGTTTTCGAAATTCCTGGTTCAGTCTTCCCGGTGGGGAGGGGTGTGAAGAGGTTATTTTCTATAAAATACCTTACTTTCGCATTGGTGAACGTAGTGCGACTACAGTCACTAGGATTACGACAGGTCTACGACACGTCATTCGATTGTAATGCTGCAATAGGATGCAATTTGACTGAATAGGCTTTACGTGTGTGTACATTTATAGCATTCGCTTCAGCAAGATTCCGGATTCAATTATGAATTAGGCTCAAATCCGAAACTGTCGCCAGTTGACAAATCGCCTGAGTTTCTTTAGTTACCACTTATCCGCAGACCAGACATGTTCCCTCCATATGCTACTATCTATAAAATACACTGAATATTGTATTTATTATTTGCATTTTTTAATAAACTACCTGCTACCTGTACAATATATTTCGTTTTCGCGATCAACATTATTGTCAATCATTGTCAAATGTAAAAAACAGGAACTGTTTGAAACTTGAAATTACGCAGTTGCCAAGTTTAAAACAATTAAAAAAAGAATACAAGTTGGCATTACTCAATGCATATCTGTAACGTGTTTAACTGTATAACCATGACAGTGGTTAACTGTATAACCATGACAGTGTTTAACTGTATAATCATGATAGTGTTCAGTAGTCGAGTCGAAATATTCAAATTAAGGAAATGACGGTCAAACTATATGGACAAACTGTGTTTTAAAACACTTTTGGGCCGTCCAGCTGTGAGAATATATCTAATTCATATTATATAAAACGATAAAAAATAATCAGATTATATACCTTTAAAATAATAAAGCAGACACACAGTCCAAAAATCGGGAGTTAGGAAGACGAAATTAACGAGAGTGGACAAAAATTACTTTTTAACCACCTAAAACGGTTTTTGGTATGTCCACAAAATGTCACCCCACTCAGCCACTGTTTATGTTTCGTGAATGAAACTAGAAACATGTCTACTATATATTATAAGGGGTTATGCCAAGTAGAAGTAGAAGGGTTATACCAAGATTTTTTATCTGCCACGGGCGTTCAACTGCAAACATTATATTTGGAGCAAATTGTTACAATTGTATTTGGGGCAAGTTGTTACACATGTAACAACGCCCGGGCGGCTCGTACGGATGGCTCAGCCAGCGAGTTGTTACAACTGTAACAACGTTCGGGCGGCTCGTACGGATGGCTCAGCCAGCGAGTTGTTACAACTGTAACAACGTTCGGGCGGCTCGTANTATATATATATATATATTGGCATTCACTATTTCATACTCCATTCAATAATTTACATGCCATTCACAATTGTTTGTTATGTAAGAATCCGGGGAATTAGTCTCCTTTGGTAGCTAAAAATTAAAAGTTTAATATACGAAGCTGTGAACACATACATTGTTATGTACACTGTGTATAAGATGTATAAATGCGTATAATTCAATGAATATAATAACAGTAACATGTACGAGTGACACTTGCTTTGCGATCCTCACGTTCTTTGCTGTAACAACGTGCCCCGTATGATGTAACAACGTGCCCCGTATGATGTAACAACGTGCCCCGTATGATGTAACAACGTGCCCCGTATGATGTAACAACGTGCTCCGTATGATGTGACAACGTGCCCCGTATGATGTGACAACGTGCTCCGTATGATGTAACAACATGCTCCGTATGATGTAACAACATGCTCCGTATGATGTAACAACGTGCTCCGTATGATGTGACAACGTGCCCCGTATGATGTAACAACGTGCCCCGTATGATGTAACAACGTGCTCCGTATGATGTAACAACGTGCCCCGTATGATGTAACAACGTGCTCCGTATGATGTGACAACGTGCTCCGTATGATGTGACAACGTGCTCCGTATGATGTAACAACATGCTCCGTATGATGTAACAACGTGCTCCGTATGATGTAACAACGTGCCCCGTATGATGTGACAACGTGCCCCGTATGATGTAACAACGTGCCCCGTATGATGTAACAACGTGCCCCATATGATGTAACAACAGTCGACCGCGCTTGGGAAATGTCACATTAAACTAACTACATTATCGAATATCAATGGTATGGTACACTTTATTAACACGAATAATAAATGTAATATATAATAATAATATAATGTATACGTATATGTTTTAAAAAAAAATTACTTTAATTGAAAATTGTAACAACTAGCCCCGGTCTCCTCTACCCGTTAGCACAAACACGATAACATTAACATTAACAGGGTGTGAAGAGGTTATTTTCTATAAAATACCTTACTTTCGCATTGGTGAACGTAGTGCGACTACAGTCACTAGGATTACGACAGGTCTACGACACGTCATTCGATTGTAATGCTGCAATAGGATGCAATTTGACTGAATAGGCTTTACGTGTGTGTACATTTATAGCATTCGCTTCAGCAAGATTCCGGATTCAATTATGAATTAGGCTCAAATCCGAAACTGTCGCCAGTTGACAAATCGCCTGAGTTTCTTTAGTTACCACTTATCCGCAGACCAGACATGTTCCCTCCATATGCTACTATCTATAAAATACACTGAATATTGTATTTATTATTTGCATTTTTTAATAAACTACCTGCTACCTGTACAATATATTTCGTTTTCGCGATCAACATTATTGTCAATCATTGTCAAATGTAAAAAACAGGAACTGTTTGAAACTTGAAATTACGCAGTTGCCAAGTTTAAAACAATTAAAAAAAGAATACAAGTTGGCATTACTCAATGCATATCTGTAACGTGTTTAACTGTATAACCATGACAGTGGTTAACTGTATAACCATGACAGTGTTTAACTGTATAATCATGATAGTGTTCAGTAGTCGAGTCGAAATATTCAAATTAAGGAAATGACGGTCAAACTATATGGACAAACTGTGTTTTAAAACACTTTTGGGCCGTCCAGCTGTGAGAATATATCTAATTCATATTATATAAAACGATAAAAAATAATCAGATTATATACCTTTAAAATAATAAAGCAGACACACAGTCCAAAAATCGGGAGTTAGGAAGACGAAATTAACGAGAGTGGACAAAAATTACTTTTTAACCACCTAAAACGGTTTTTGGTATGTCCACAAAATGTCACCCCACTCAGCCACTGTTTATGTTTCGTGAATGAAACTAGAAACATGTCTACTATATATTATAAGGGGTTATGCCAAGTAGAAGTAGAAGGGTTATACCAAGATTTTTTATCTGCCACGGGCGTTCAACTGCAAACATTATATTTGGAGCAAATTGTTACAATTGTATTTGGGGCAAGTTGTTACACATGTAACAACGCCCGGGCGTCTCGTACGGATGGCTCAGCCAGCGAGTTGTTACAACTGTAACAACGTTCGGGCGGCTCGTACGGATGGCTCAGCCAGCGAGTTGTTACAACTGTAACAACGTTCGGGCGGCTCGTATGGATGGCTCAGCCAGCGAGTTGTTACAACTGTAACAACGCTCGGGCGGTTCGTACCGATGGCTCAGCCAGCGAGTTGTTACACATGTAACAACGCTCGGGCGGCTCGTACGGATGGCTCAGCCAGCGAGTTGTTACAACTGTAACAACGCCCGGGCGGCTCGTACGGATGGCTCAGCCAGCGAGTTGTTACAACTGTAACAACG
>SDWI01000904.1:167972-189272 GCA_009193005.1 Lamellibrachia luymesi
GCCTGCCTGCCTGCCTGCCTGCCTGCCTGCCTGTTGTTCGGAAACACTATTCATCGGACACACGACATGTTATAACTACGTCACTTGCATGTTGTCAGACACGCGTGGGTGAGTCACTGACAGGGCCCGCACCCGGAACTTCCTGGTCACGAGAAGAGAGCTATGCTATTGGGTTAGTGACAGTAAATTGTCATGCCGTTACGCATCGGCAACGCTTGAAGGGAGACTTGTTTAACGCCACGTAATGTCTTCAACAGTCACCTTCCGTAGAACAGCCACGTTTAAAACGTTGACATACAATGTATACAATATAGTTTAAATATGTAACAATACAACCCGTTTTAATGCGTGTATATTTTAAAATATTACTTCATTGATCATAAATTATCAGTCTTCCTTTTTTAATTGGTGTTTATTCAACATATCGTACAAAGCATTGCAATGTAGGTCTAAACATGTATTCCTTCGTTTAAACGTACGATGCATTAACTATGCTAATTGTTTTACTACTGCATAATGGTGTGCATCTATTCATTAATATTATTGTAAAGTGCATTGTACGGTCTATGGGAGACTACGCAGTAAAACATCCGTGTATTGTTATATTAGTATAGTATTATTATATTAGTATTATGTTATTACTGTATAAGTTCAGATGCACATACTTTAGTAGTCAACTTGAGTACTCAATATATATATATATATATAACACACACACACACACACACACACACATTGAACAGTTGTTGAGCACTCTGGTCTCACGAGTCAACATTGGCGGTACGGCACTTGACTGGTTTAGATCATACTTGACTGGCGTGTTATGCTTGGTTCGTCTTCTTCGAACGCAATTCCCATCCACCACGGTGTACGTCAGGGTCAGTACTTGGACCTGTGATGTTCAACGCATACACGACACCCATTGCTGACATCTGCAAGAAACATCAAGTGCTTTACCATCGTTTCGCTGATGACATCCAGCTAAATGTCAGCTATAACGCTGCGGTGTCTGACGAACTTGAACACGTTAAACAGCTACTGATCCAGTGCATCGGCGAGATTAGAGTCTGGATGCTGATACATCAACTTAAACTCAACAATGACAAAACCGAGTCTATACCTCTGCAGTCACCACATAATCTACGTGTCTCGGCAGCCCCAGCTTGGAACTACCTGGACTTACTTTACAGTCAACAGATGCAGCCAGGAATCTGGGCTGCTACTTCGACCGACACGTGCAGTTACTGTTCTTCTGGTTACTACCATCTGCGCGTGATCGGCAGAGTTCGTCATCTGCTACCGCAAGACGCGTGCCATGCTGCGGTGCGCAGTCTTGTTCTGAGCCGCCTTGCTTTCTGCAACGGACTATTCGGTGGATGAACAATGGACAATTAATACCGCCTTCAACGAGTGTAGAACCTGGCCGCACGACTTATCAACCGCGGCAGACGACGAGAACATATTACACCAATTCTGCAATCACTGCATTGGCTGCCGAGTCATCTTCAAGATATGACGCCAATATTCAAGATCATGCATGGCCTAGCCCCAGACTATATCAACTGTGTGGTAGTGTGCTACGCGCCCACACGCGCTTTACGACCAGCATGTGACACTCCTCAAAGTGACAATGTCAAAGAAAACGACCGGACAGAGAGTGTTGCAGTGACAGGCCCACGAATGTGGAATAACCTGCCGAAATGTGTGCGATCTGCAGGAACATTAATGACTTTTCAAAAAAACTTAAGACACACCTATTTCGTCTGCACTACCTGCCTTGATACAAACACTTCTTTTCGCATATAAGTGACATTACTTTCTATTTTACAGTATTGGTTATTAATTCCATTGCTTGAAACACTTTAATTTTAACACACCAAATATCTTATGTTTTAGCTTAATCTATTTAATTTTTTTAACATTTTTAACTTTTAGTCTACAATTCTACAATATAAGCGACATCACTTTCTATTTCACAGCATTGGTATTAATTTGCATTTTTTATCTGTATTTTAACACTCGAGAAATGTTGTGTTTTAGCTTAATTTAAATTAATTTCATTTACTGAATATTTTGAGCATTTAGCCACACGTAATTTTCATTATGTGAAGCGCTTTGATTGGTAATCATTTACCTGAAAAGCGCTATATGAAGAACCGGTATTATATATATATATATATTGTTCAGTTGGACAAGGTGTATTTGTGGATATTAAGTGGCATATATATATATATATATATATATATATAGTCCGGCCGTCGCCCCTTAATATCCACAAACACACCTTGTTCAACCGAGACACACCCAACACCATAGGCCCTACACATGTATTCCTGACTGAAGTCACCTATGCTGCTCCTTCATTGTGATTTATGACTATTGCCATTTGATAATGGAGATAACATTTAACAGCCCACCCATGACTGATGGCCTTGGTAATTAAACATTCCTTTTTCTTGTCGCTTTATTTGATAGTTTCGCAAACAAAACGATGGTTTGCAAACAATACTACAGGAAGACTTCCTGGTTGTTATTCTTCCATGTTCACTTTCCCACGGTCACGACTCGCTACCACTGACCATCTTTCTTCAAACTAGGCGTCAGTTATGTATGTTGTGCTGATGAACAAAACAATAATAATAATAATTATTATTATTATTTTGTAACGAAATTTTATATAAAATGTTATCTATGATATAACAAGTATTATTTTTATTACAATATATTATTTTTAATATTTTTTCTGTATATTATTCTGTAAAGCGCTGTGAACTTTATTGGACGTGGCGCTATATAAAATCAATATTATTTTATTATTAATGCAAAAAAACCTGCTCATACTTTCCGGCGGACTAAGCAGATACATTAATGTTTACTCTTGATAACGATTGCCTTGTCCATTTGCCATCTTGATTGTGTTGCCTTGGCCATATGAAGTGTGTTGCCTTTGCCATCTGGAGTGTGTTGCCGTGGCTGTATTAAGTGTGTTACATTGGCCATCTAGAGTGTGTTGCCTTGGTCATCTGGAGTGTGTTGCCTTGGTCACATGAAGTGTGTTAATTGCTTTGGCTATATGGTGTGTGCTGCCTTGGTCATGTGAAATGTGTTGTTTTGGCCATATGGGGTGTGTTGCCTTGGTCATATGAAATGTTGTGCTTTGGCCATCTGGAGTGTGTTGCCTTAGCCATATGAAATGTGTTGCTTTGACCATCCGGAGTGTGTTATCTTGGCCATCTGGAGTGTGTTACCTTGGCCATATGGAGTGTGTTGCCCTGGTCATATGAAGTGTGTTGCTTTTGGCTCTATGGGGTGTGTTGCCTTGGTAATGTGAAATGTGTTATTTTGGTCATCTGGGTGTGTTCCATTGGCCATCTCGAATGTGTGCCTTGGCCATATGAAGTGCGTTGTTTAGCCATATGGGGTGTGTTGCATGGGTCATATGACGGGTGGCCATCTGGAGTATGTTGCCTTGGTCATATGAAGTGCGGTGCTTTGTCCATATGGGGTGTATTGCCTTTGCCATATGAAATGTGTTGCTTTTGTCATCTGGAGTGTGTTATCTTGGCCAGCTGGAGTGTGTTACCTTGGCGATCTGGAGTGTGTTGCCGTGGCCATCTGGAGTGTTTTGCCCTGGTAATCTGGAGTGTGTGTTGCCTCGGCGTTCTGGAGTGTTTTGTCTTGGCCTTCTGGGGTGTGTTGCCTTTGGCCTTCTGGGGTGTGTTGCCTTGGCCATCTGGAGTGTGTTGCCTTGGTCATCTGCAGGAGTCAGCCTACAGTTACATTTCCCATTGGTGGCCATGTTAACGCTTTGTATAATTATAAGAAAACGTGACCATCAAAAATTCTAAAAGTTTTCACCAACCGCTGTCATCTGGCACGCTTGTCGAATTTTTTCTAAAATATACATTTCTAACTCTTGTAATATGCCTGTATGTGCGATACCCCTCAATGTTTACCAATATTAGCATGAATTACGGCACAAACGTGTCTAGTGGCCAAAACAATCGCAAATATCCTTCCGCCTATTAAACTCATCTAAAAACCCACCATTTCACTATTAACAGCTTCATCCAACAAACCTGGTAATGCCCCTGCACAAATGCACTTATGTCAGATAGTATGATTTTTTTTAACGTCCTATATCCAAACTTACTATGCCCTTCATTCGTATGTAACCACCACGAAGTCTAGCTGAGGCATGACCCCTGTAATGTGTTGCCTTGGCTATCTGGAGTGTGTTTCATTGGCCATCTGGGGTGTGTTTCATTGGCCATCGGTAGTGTGTTGCCTTAGCCTTCTGTAGTGTTTTGCCTTGGCCATATGTAGTGTGTTGTCTTGGCAATCTGGAGTGTGTTGCCTTGGCCATCTGGAGTGTGTTGCCTTGGCCATCTGGAGTGTGTTGCCTTGGCCATTTGGGGTGTGTTGTCTTGGCCATCTGGAGTGTATTGCCTTGGCCATCTGGAGTGTGTTGTCTTGACCATCTGTAGTGTGTTTCCGAGGCCATATGTAGTGTGTGTGTTGTCTTGGCCATCTGTAGTGTTTTGCCTTGGCGATCTGGAGTGTGTTGCCTTGGCCATCTGGAGTGTGTTTCCGGGCCATCTGGAGTGTGTTGCCTTGGCCATCTGGAGGGTGTTGTCTTGGCCATCTGGAGTGTGTTGCCTTCTCCATCTGGAGTGTGTTGTCTTGGCCATCTGGAGTGTGTTGTCTTGGCCATCTGGAGTGTGTTGCCTTGGCCATCTGGAGTGTGTTGCCTTGGCCATCTGGAGGGTGTTGCATTGGCCATCTGTAGTGTGTTTCCGGGCCATCTGGGGTGTGTTCCCGAAGCACCCCATCAAGGTATAAAGTAAGGCAGACCGGAAGCACCTGAAGGCTGCAGCTCTCCAACTTTCTGAAAGTACCACCTCATTCTTTGGCGACGCCAACAACACAGAGGAAATCTGGACAACCGCCAATGATGGACTGACAGAAGCAATTAACCAGAACCTTGGGTGACTACGAGACCTAGAAACTCATTAAAAGAAGAGACGTACAGTGAAGAAACAAAACAGGAATCCAAGTCTCTTAATCGACTCTAGCAAAAGAGACTTCGCAGGCACATAAGGGACCTCATCACTGAATGTCAGCCAGACAAACCACAACGTAATCAGATTGTTTTAAGGGTGGGTGTACATCAAGTCTATGAAGACCGTGGGGTGGGTGTACATCAAGTCTATGAAGACCGTGGGGTGGGTGTACATCAAATCTATGAAGACCGTGGGGAGGGTGTACATCAAGTATATGAAGACCGTGGGGTGGGTGTACATCAAGTCTATGAAGACCGTGGGGTGGGTGTACATCAAGTCTATGAAGACCAGGGGTGGGTGTACATCAAGTCTATGAAGACCGTGGGGTGGGTGTACATCAAGTCTATGAAGACCATGGGGTGGGTGTACATCAAGTCTATGAAGACCGTGGGGTGGGTGTACGTCAAGTCTATGAAGACCGTGGGGTGGGTGTACATCAAGTCTATGAAGACCGTGGGGTGGGTGTACATCAAGTCTATGAAGACCGTGGGGTGTGTGTACATCAAGTCTATGAAGACCGTGGGGTGGGTGTACATCAAGTCTATGAAGACCATGGGGTGGGTGTACATCAAGTCTATGAAGACCAGGGGTGGGTGTACATCAAGTCTATGAAGACCGGGGTGGGTGTACATCAGGTCTATGAAGACCGGGGTGGGTGTACATCAGGTATATGAAGACCGTGGTGGGTGTACATCAGGTATATGAAGACCGGGGGGTGGGGTACATCAAGTCTATGAAGACCGGGGTGGGTGTACATCAGGTCTATGAAGACCGGGGTGGGTGTACATCAAGTCTATGAAGACTGGGGGGTTGGTGTACATCAGGTCTATGAAGACCGGGGTGGGTGTACATCAGGTCTATGAAGACCTGGGGGTGGGGTACATCAAGTCTATGAAGACCGGTGGGTGGGTGTACATCAAGTCTATGAAAACCCAGGGGTGGGGTACATCAAATCTATGAATGTAACCAACTCGAACGACTGTTGGACACGGACAGTGTTTAATGAGTAAAGTAAAAGCTTCCAGAGGAAATAATTATATCCACCGCAACAATGGCCGAGAATAGTAATATCACAAATGGAGTTTCTGCTCCCAGCGACAGAGATAAACTGTCGATATACATATACTGAACCGGGAGAAGGTTGCTTGGATTTAACAATGTACACGTGTCGTCTTCTCCGGCCCAGGGCGAACTGCAACGACTAATTTCTAAAACTCGCTCAGGTTGTTAAACTGGGAGTGACACTGGGCATAGCGCCCCCTAGTGACTAGCCAAACAAATATATAAACAGCTAAATCCACCAGGGTTACATGAAGACCGGGGGGTGTGAAAACAAATATTTCTATCAATATTTTCATACCCTTTGAATATCTTAAAAACTTTGATCTCCTCTTAACCGACTTTTCTCTATAGATTTTAAACCACATTTTTTCAGTCGTTCTTCATAACTAAGGTATCTCAGTTCTGGAATCCTTTTAGTTGCTTTCCTCTGTATTCCTTCAAACGTATCTATATCCTTCTTACGATATGGTCTCCAAGCTTGTATACAGTAATAATAATGAGGCCTAGTATAAATGAGGCCTAGCTATTGCTTGATATAGAGGTAGAATTAGCCTTTTCTCCTTGTATGTTATATTTCTCCTAATCAACCAAAGAATTTGATTACCTTTTGAAGCTGCAATACCACAATGCTCTGTAACTTTCATATCAGCGCTTATTGTAACTCCTAAGTCCATTTCTTTTACAGTAGTAGGGTTACACATAGATGTTGGACTCTCGATAAGCCAATGGCTTTCTTGTCCACTTGCTATCTGGGCCTTAGCCTAAGATGGCAATCTTATTAAATTTTGTTAAATCTCCGTCAACTAATAAGCTCACTATAACTATGAAACACCTCTCCCATCCCCTCCCTCACCTTTTCTACACCTCCCCACCCCGCTAAGTATTTCCCGATCGCACTACTATTATTCTTGTCTTTTTCCCGCTGCAAAGTTCCTCTAAAATCTTTAAAAGCGGTCGTTAATTAGAAGAAGAAAAAGAAGACAAAGAACACTATAATCAGCAGTTTAACGTGCAAGCGAAATATAGTACAGCCATCTGGCGATCAATAAATATAACACACACTAACAACTGCAGATTAGCGCAGCGAAGCCGGGGACTTCCGGTCGTTTCTCCCAGTCGACCTTCAAGATGGCGACCGCAACGAAGTTCGGCGTTTTGGTAAGAACAATAAATCCTGTTGCTAATGCTTTAAGAGTTCTGCTGAAGTTTTTTCACGATTTGCCTTTAATCACTACGATGTTGGTATGCATTCACAACTACGATATTGAAATTGCAATACTAAATTTGTCTGATACAGCGATTGAAAGGGGCACTGTCTCAAATACTTCTAGTCTTTAGTAGAATTTACTAGTCTAGTAGTAGTACTACTCTAGCCGGATATCCCTCTAGCCTACCCTAGGACTAGGCTCTTAAACTCAGAATAGAAGTTAGTCTTACCTTAAGAATAAAGAGGCTAAGTCTTAGGCTCTTTATGTGTATGCCATGGACCCAGACGCAACGTAATTCCCTGTCCCTGCACACGTTCTCTGCCTCAGACTCTGCATCGGCTCTGGCAAACTCAAGCTGTCCGAACCTCATATTGGCAATGTGTCAGACACGCTTCCGTCCATAACATTAGTCAAAGTATTAAGTACTAATAATAATTTAAAAGTTTATTATTATTACGAAAGCCTTAATATTATCTACGCAGATCTTCACTTTTGCTGTATTACAATATACCTTGCCTTATGACGATTCTGATCGCAGGATCCAGTTGGTTCCTCCATGATCAGATCTTCAGAATCAAATATTTTTATATCATAATTTCCGGTTCCATTAGTTATTGTTAAAGGAGATTCATAGTCATATATTATTGCCTGGGTAGACCAGAATTTGTCTAATTTGTTTTTAAATGAGTTAATTAATATGTGCAATAATGTTTACAACATTCTACCTATAAAACATTTCAGTGACATTTCTATTCTGAATAACATTAATTAAACTCATTTTTGACAAAACCACACCACAGACTCACCTGTGTAGAGCAGACAATGTATATAAGGTAAACCTAATTCTAACACAGTTGGTCATGACTTTAGATATGACAATCGTGATGACTGTTACTATTGAAAAGAAAGTAAGCAAGCATCTTTCAAAATTATCAAATTGTATTAAAAAAATTATGAATGGGAGGCACAAGTAAGATCACAAGGCATCCCAACAACCTGTAGTTGCAACAATAAAACATTTAGAGGTGGTGGATATTGAAGTTAAGCAAACAGCCTACAACATGCTAATCCGGCCAAAACTTGAGTACTCTTCACCCATATGGAATCCCCACACCTTTTCACAAGTTAAAAGCCTTGAAAGAGTGCAACACTCTGCTGCCAGATTTGTTAAAAATGATTACAGACGGAACACAAATCCAGCAGATCTAATTACNCAATGTATATAAGGTAAACGTAATTCTAACACAGTTGGTCATGACTTTAGATATGACAATCGTGATGACTGTTACTATTGAAAAGAAAGTAAGCAAGCATCTTTCAAAATTACCAAATTGTATTAAAAAAATTATGAATGGGAGGCACAAGTAAGATCACAAGGCATCACCTGTAGTTGTAACAATAAAACATTTAGAGGTGGTGGATATTGAACAAGACTCTCCAACAAATACCGGATAAGATAACAAATTAATAACACTGTTAAAGTTCTTAATGTAGATTGACATTATGATTCATAATTACTAAAATTAATTGTGTTGATAAGAGTGTATTCATATAAAATACAATTGTGACAAACTACTTCTTCCTTGCCAGTGACAGATCTCTGCCAAAGCAATGGTGAAGTCTGCACATGCAAGTGAAACCCCTGTTATTTGTAACATGGATGCCTATTGGATGAATCACATTTAATGACATCAGTATGTTGAGGAATACCAGGGAATCACCAATGCAGAGATGGTGGACGAAGTTGCGAGAATCGTAGAGCTTGAAAACTACGTCAACTTACTTAATAAATTCATATTGATTATATTAAGGAGGCAGACAATCTGATTGGCTGATTAATGTGATATTTGGCTGTGAAAGTAAACTTTGGAGGCTTCGATTGGGAGTGAATTGAAAACAGCATAAATTTTTGCCTGTGTCAGACAAAACATCGCCATCAAACGTAATGTTACATTGAAGAGTAACTGTTTCGCAAATAAAATTCACATTGAAATGTTTATTAAATTCATGACTTAATTTATTGGTCTGCTAGTTATAAGAAATGAACGTCCATATGTCTGTTGCACAAAAACTTTGCTTTATTACATATAATTATAATTTATACCTTCTTGTGGGGCCGGTTCAAAATAGAACTGGGCCAGTTCATTTTTTATTTCAGACACTGTACATGTATGTCAATTTAACCACACATCAAACCATAACTCAAATAGTTTCTAAGTTTTGAAATTCTCAGGTTATGTACATTTCAGTCTGTAAATTCACCATTCTCATAAAAAATCATGATGTTTGATGTTTATGTCATGATTAGTTTATTTGGCATTGAACTCCAAAGTTGGTGAAAAATGGGCTATATTCAGTGTTCTCATTAAGAGGCAGCCAGCGACCCATTGGGATGTCTACTAAGAATGTTGAACCATCTACTTATTAAAGAAGTCCCATATTTTCACCCTAAAATTCATCACAATAAAATCTGAGAAAAAACTGATATGAAAAGAATTTACGATCATGAAAATTAGTTATCCAGAGAAATGTTCGCACACAGCCGTCTATATATATATATATATATATATATATATATATATATAGTTCTATTTATTTAACTTCATGTTTGTTAATCCCACCACAGTAACCTGAACTGCTAACATGCTTACGTAAAGCTGTCCAGCCAGTTTGTTTAAACTTTCTTATTAGCTGCACGTTGGAAGCAATCAGCGATGGAACTATGGGCCTATGCAGAGAGCATGTGTCTGCCGACCTGCTCCACCTACGTCGATGCATTTGAAATGTTTCAAGAGCCTTCTGTTTTTTTTTGTTTTGTACCATTAACACAAGCTGTGACGTGTGTTATGAAACAAGTTGTGACAGGCGTGTTATGAACCATGATCGCAAGCTGTGACAGGTATGTTGTGGAGCATGTTTGTAAGCTGTGACGTGTGTTATGAAACATGTTTTGCATTTTTAATTAAAAGCTCTGACCGTTGTGTTCCATTTGCAGGCCCGGAAGTTCAGTTCAACATCTGTTGTTCGAGGGAAACTGGTGACGGTATGTCTCATTTTGCACATAGTTGTATTAGTTTGAAATGCTTGTAGTTGCATATTTGCTGGTGACAATTTGAAATTAAGAAAAAATTAAGATATTATTTTATGCACCAAGTACCTAGTATAATGGAATATATTGACTTCTAAATAATAACTAGTGAGATTTGCAGCAGTTGCAAATTATCTTAAGATGGATGTTATTTTTGGCACTGAATGTGTCTGCGCTTCCTCTGTTTACATACTTTTTATTTTGATATGGAATTGATATTTGGAATTGGTATTTTTGAGGTGTAATTAGAATTGGTATTTGTAATTTACTAGTGTGTAATTAGAATGTTTGTGTTTAGCTATTCTTCACATAAGCAACATTCATATATCGGACTTCAAAGGAGTGTACAACTGGAAGTAACACTGCCTTCTTTTGTGTTAGTTCCAATCACACATAAAGACAATCAAGGCTGAAAGGTCATGTACAGTTTACACAGCATTCAATGGTCCTTTGAAGCCTAACTTGACTGTCTTTAACTGCTGCTGCTGCATCGACACAATACATACATATGTGTACATACTCCTAAATGTTAAATCTTTAATCAAAAGAAAATATTTCTGATGAAAATTTTTAACATAGTAATATATTACATTGCAATGTAATAAACCCCAAGGCCTGATTTGACTGTTTAAAATAGACGTGAGACGACATCTTGAACTAGTCATCTGTTAAGTTGTTTCCTCATGCGATGTCACTGCTTTTAGCCGCCAGTGCCCGTGTTTGGCATCGAGGGGCGTTATGCTCATGCCCTCTACTCGGCCGCCTCCAAGAACAAGACACTGGAGACAGTCGAAGGGGAACTCAAGCGGCTGCAGGTAATGTCTACTTGATGATCTCACAGGTAATGTCTACCTGATGATCTCACAGGTAATGTAACATCACATGCACTAGTCTCTTGGCAGGTTCATATTCTACATCAATAGCAAGGTAGACATACTTTCCCTTTATTAGATTTAAACATGCTTTGAGCAATCCGTGTCTTTGATGTATGCATTGGAATACCTACTTGCCTTTGTTTTTAAATGGTAAAAATAAAGCAATGTTAATAACAACATAATTGTGTTCCTGGCAGAGATATGCTTTGTTTGCATTGTTATTTTATCCCTTGTTTTACACACATCCAAACTACTTTTTGTATGTAATAAAATATGATTTGTTAGTGTTACAGTTCTTTTCCGTATACCTTCACTCCAAGTATTTCTTTCATGATCCACCAGGCTTGTATTGTTTGCCAACAGTTTAATATCTTGTGTTGTTGGACAACAGTTTGATTTCTTGTATTGTTGGACGACAGTTTGCTATCTCGTGTTGTTGGACAGCAGTTTGATATTTCCTGTTGTTGGACAATAGTTTGATATCTCCTGTTGTTGGACAACAGTTTGATATTTCCTGTTGTTGGACAATAGTTTGATATCTCATGATGTTGGACAACAGTTTGGTATCTCCTGTTGCTGGACAACAGTTTGATATCTCCTGTTGTTGGACAACAGTTTGATATCTCCTGTTGTTGGACAACAGTTTGGTATCTCCTGTTGCTGGACAACAGTTTGATATCTCCTGTTTTTGGACAACAGTTTGATATCTCCTGTTGTTGGACAACAGTTTGATATCTCATGATGTTGGACAACAGTTTGATATCTCCTGTTGTTGGACAACAGTTTGATATCTCCTGTTGTTGGACAATAGTTTGATATCTCCTGTTGTTGGACAACAGTTTGATATCTCATGATGTTGGACAACAGTTTGATATCTCCTGTTGTTGGACAACAGTTTGATATCTCCTGTTGTTGGACAACCTATGTGGCAAGTGGCATTCACTGAATGTAACACTTTCTTCTTTCAGTCGATCTTACAAACTGATGTCAAATTTGCGTCATTTGTTGTCAATCCTACCATCAGACGGGCATTGAAGAAAGGTTAGTTGCCATGACTACTGCTATCAAGTTGGTCATTTCTTTATTTTATGCAACTTTCGTCTGAAAGTATACAATTCCTGTGTGTGCTGTCACATTTTGTGCATCACAGAAAACCCCACGCAGTACACCTGTTGTGTGCGTGACAAAAGTTGATGCGAGAACAACACTTGTGGATATCCAATGTACACCGCCTGACCATGGCTGCTGTAATATTTCACCCCACATACACCTGGACAGTTCAGTTCAAGCCAAAAGCATAACAACATCCAACTTGTTTTCTACATTCTAGAATAGTGAAATATGTTGAATATTTGTTGGTATACTAGTGAATGTTATGTTTGTCACTCACTATTATTAGCTGGTTATTCAGGAAGGATGTCATTAAGTTAGTCCTGACAGGATAGAGAGACGAGTCATAGTTCCGCCTTCTCTTATTGCAGGTATCCTGACAGAGGTGCTGAAGACACAGAGGTGCTCTGATCTGACCATCAACTTGTTTGGTGAGTTTATGGGAGTTGAGGGGGCTGCTCCCCCCCCCCCATGGTGACAGCTGTGTGTTGGGCAGGACTGATGTTTTTGTAACCCTCTGTGACCTTCATTTACATTGGTTTGACCCTCCCCCATCGACAGCTCCAGAATACAATGGATTAAATGAACTGAGGAGGGAGTTTTAATGTATAAGACTAGCTTCAGCCTCGCTTCTGCTGCCCCATCTACTGGTCACCAGTTGAACCTGTGGAGTGGAGGGGTAATACTAAAACATGATCAACACCCAACTACCAGTACAGTAGGCCTGTGTTAATGACACCCAACTACCAGTACAGTAGGCCTCTGTTAATGACACCCAACTACCAGTACAGTAGGCCTCTGTTAGTGACACCCAACTACCAGTACAGTAGGCCTCTGTTAGTGACACCCAACTACCAGTACAGTAGGCCTCTGTTAATGACACCCAACTACCATACAGTGGGGCTCTGTTAATGACACCCAACTACCAGTACAGTAGGCCTCTGTTAATGACACCCAACTACCAGTAATCATGAGACTTACAGTTCCACTCTTCATTCATCAATGAAGTCATGAGACTTACAGTTCCACTCTTCATTCATCAGTGAAGTCATGAGACTTAAGTTCCACTCTTCATTCATCAGTGAAGTAACAACACTTACAGTTCCACTCTTCATTCATCAGTGAAGTCATGAGACTTACAGTTCCACTCTTCGTTCATTAGTGAAGTCACGAGACTTACAGTTTCACTCTTCATTCATCAGTGAAGTCAGAACACTTACAGTTCCACTTTTCATTCATCAGTGAAGTCACGAGACTTACAGTTCCACTCTTCGTTCATTAGTGAAGTCACGAGACTTACAGTTCCACTCTTCATTCATCAGTGAAGTCAGAACACTTACAGTTCCACTCTTCATTCATCTGGGGTGGACTAATTGGGGTATAACGAGTGACTACCCGTAGACAAAATGGCTGTAAACCAAGTTGGGTAGAACTACAGAAATATGCATAAGGTAATTGTGATTGTAATCATGATTATGATTATTTTAGCAATGTAATCAAGTATGAATACTTGGCCTTTTTGACCAAAGTAATCGAATATGAGTACGATTGCTCTAAAATTCTCCATGATTACGATTACTGAATGTGATTACTGGGTGTAATTGCTGAATACGATTGCTCCATCTCTGGTGTCAGCTGAACAGGTGTGATAGCTGTAGACCACAAATTATTCAGTATTTTGCTGCCACATTCGTGCATCGCAGAAAACCCCACGCAGTACACCTGTTGTGTGCGTGACAAAAGTTGATGCGAGAACGACACTTGTGGATATCCAATGTACACCGCCTGACCTTGGCTGCTGTAATATTTCACCCCACATACACCTGGACAGATCCTACAATAAATGCCTTGTGGGGTTAGACTTAACATCATCCAGAGCTCAACAAATAGTGTGAGAAAGAAAGGTACCAAGTCTGACCTCAGACTTTCTCATCTTTGTTAGTTGTATAATCTTCAGCCAGACAGCAATCTGTGTAGCCCATCAAAACCTGTAGGTCGTCATTGCCTAACTAATCTAAGTTGGCAGAGTTACAGTGGTTGTGAATGAGATTTAATTAACATGGTCCATAACTTTGGTTTCTTGTCTTGTTTCAATTTGACAACTGAGAGATGTATTGGCAGGTCTCTGCTGGTATTGTACATTCTGGTTTGGTTGAATTTGTAATTCCACACCATTTTATAAAGTCCTATAACCAAGTGTTTGATGTGTGCTACCAACAATGGGGCTTTCTACAAATTTGATCAAGTGTTTGATGTATGCTACCAACAATGGGGCTTTCTACAAAGTGGATCAAGTGTTTGATGTGTGCTACCAACAATGAGGCTTTCTACAAAGTGGATCAAGTGTTTGATGTGTGCTACCAACAATGGGGTTTTCTATAAAGTGGATCAAGTGTTTGATGTGTGCTACCAACAGTGGGGCTTTATACAAAGTGGATCAACTGTTTAATGTGTGCTACCAACAATGGGGCTTTCTACAAAGTGGATCAACTGTTTGATGTGTGCTACCAACAATGGGGCTTTATACAAAGTGGATCAACTGTTTAATGTGTGCTACCAACAATGGGGCTTTCTACAAATCTGATCAAGTGTTTAATGTGTGCTACCAACAATGGGGCTTTATACAAAGTGGATCAAGTGTTTAATGTGTACTACCAACAATGAGGCTTTCTACAAAGTGGATCAAGTGTTTGATGTGTGCTACCAACAGTGGGGCTTTATACAAAGTGGATCAAGTGTTTGATGTGTGCTACCAACAATGGGGCTTTCTACAAAGTGGATCAAGTGTTTGATGTGTGCTACCAACAGTGGGGCTTTATACAAAGTGTATCAAGTGTTTATGTGTGCTACCAACAATGAGGCTTTCTACAAAGTGGATCAAGTGTTTGATGTGTGCTACCAACAGTGGGGCTTTATACAAAGTGTATCAATTGTTTGATGTGTGCTACCAACAATGGGGCTTTCTACAAAGTGGATCAAGTGTTTGATGTGTGCTACCAACAATGGGGCTTTCTACAAAGTGGATCAAGTGTTTGATGTGTGCTACCAACAATGGGGCTTTCTACAAAGCTGCATTGTCTCCAGACTTCTCATATTGAGTTGAAGTTGATGGTTGGTTTGACAAGACAGTTGAAGTGACAGAGTTTGTCTGTTTCCAGTGGCCCTGGCTGAGAATGGGCGGTTAAAGAACTTGAGGGGTGTTCTCAACTCATTCAACCGCCTCATGAGTGCCCACAGAGGCGAGATCGTGTGTACGGTCACCACGGCCAAGGTATGTACAAACGCACGCGCACACACACACATTTAAAAAATGTAAGATGTGGACATCATTGAAGGTGATTTATCCTCAGTCATTGCACATGCACATTTTATCCAGGAAAATACAGTAAAGGATCGTTGTTGTTTTTCAGTGCCAAATTCAAATTGTTTTGTGTTATTTTATTTCTAAGAATGATTAGAGTAGCAAAAACACCTGCCATAGTAAACCTTATGTTGTATCGTCCAACAACAGTTTCTTATCAAAAGAACTTTGATAAGAATATACAGTATGTCAGGTCATATCGTAGTCCTGCTTGTATGCCGTCTATTTGGATAGCCCAGAATGATCTTACTTCAGTAGATCATCCTCAACCCAGAATGATCTTACTTCAATGGATAATCCTCAGCCCAGAATGATCTTACTTCAGTAGATCATCCTCAGCCCAGAATGATCTTACTTCAGTGGATCATCCTCAATCATAAAACTTGTTTGTGTTCACTATTATCACTTAGATACAAGACTTGTTTGTCACAAGACCTGTCTAAGGCCACTGTTGTGTTGCAGCCTCTGGACTCGGGCCTGTTGAGACAGCTGGAAGGAACGCTACAGAAGTTCCTCAAGCAAGGACAAGTCCTGCAGCTAGAGTCAAAGGTAGGTCAGGTCAACATTGTCTGTTAACTGTGTCAATAGTAGGTCAGGTCGGGTCAACATTGTCTGTCGCATCTGTTAACTGCCACTCTGGTTGATCAGGACTGTTCGGGAAGAGACACCCGAGATATCTGTTAAGAGGCAATGGTTCACAAGCAGAGACACCTGAGATCTCTGTTAAGAGGCAATGGTTCACAAGCAGAGACACCTGAGATCTCTGTTAAGAGGCAATGGTTCACAAGCAGAGACACCTCAGATATCTGTTAAGAGGCAATGGTTCACAAGCAGAGACACCTCAGATATCTGTTAAGAGGCAATGGTTCACAAGCAGAGACACCCGAGATATCTGTTAAGAGGCAATGGTTCACAAGCAGAGACAACCTTGGACTGCTGGTATTTTCAATCGTTTGACTTTGTCCCTAAATTAGATATTACTGCATGAGAAAACCCGGTTTTAACAGATCGATGGGTTCAAAATATCAAATTCACGATTTCATTGTAGTTAATTAATACTCTTTCAAACTGTTGATTTAATTTTGCCATTACAATAATTTATTTTACCTTTTAGTAAACTTGACACAGAATGTGAAACCTGCGGTTGCACTGTGGGTTCATTTGATGCAATACCTAGTTTTGTGTTTGTCTGTAAAAAAAAGTTGAGTTTCCTAAAATTGCTTTCTTTTCCAGTTCTTTTGATACCACGTCTTTGAGATAATAGGTTCAAAAGTCACATATCTTTGAAAGTTGAATCTTCGTGCTTGGTTTTCCGTACATTTAGTTTGGTTTATTTCTTGTCAAAATAAAAGTTCAAATGACTTAAGCCGGGTTTTCTCATGCAGTGTCACATGTCATTTCTGACAGCCCTGATCCATATGTTGACTATGTGTCTGTTAAATGTAAAACAATACATATTAAAATTCAACATTTTCAGTTGGAATAACAAAAAAATTGAGACACATGCTAGCATAAAAACATAATTGTGAATGTCTAAAATGCTTGAGTTCCAGTGCTAAGGTACTAATTGTTTTTTATATCATAAAATCATGTTATATAGTATAAACTATGTTATATGGTATAAATTATGTTATGTAGCATAAACTGTGTTATGTAGTATAAACTGTTTATTCTAAAAAAATGCCCCAGATGTATTGTCTGTTTAATTTGAATGTTTCGAGTGAATATTATGTTTTCATTGATGAGCACAGGAATGTAACTTGATGGGTGTTTGCAGGTCGACCCGTCCCTCATCGGGGGCATGGTGGTGAACATAGGGGACAAGTATGTAGACATGTCAATGGCCAGCAAGATCAACACGTACACAAACCTCATCAAGCAAGCCATCTGAAGACATCGCACAAACACACACTTGATACATGGACAGTTGAGTGGGTCGACAAGTGACTCTCTGTGGCGTCATATGGCTCTCTTGTAAAGTGAATAAATATTCCGATAAACAATGTATTGAGTTATGTAATGATTTGCTCACATGCCACTTCATACTGACAGAGGATGTCCTCGTTATAACATATTTCAGTAAGTATGTAAAGTCACTTCATACTGACAGAGGATGTCCTCGTCATAGCATATCTCATTTCAGTAAGTATGTAGAGTCACTTCATACTGACAAAGGATGTCCTCGTCATGACATCTAATTTCAGTAAGTATGTAGAGTCACTTCATAATGACAGAGGATGTCCTCGTCATAACAGATCTCATTTCAGTAAGTATGTAGAGTCACTTCATAATGACAGAGGATGTCCTCGTCATAACAGATCTCATTTCAGTAAGTATGTAAAGTCACTTCATAATGACAGAGGATGTCCTCGTCATAACAGATCTCATTTCAGTAAGTATGTAGAGTCGTAGACACTAGTTTTAGTACTCTCATTTGTTCAAGATGAATGTATTACATATATTGTGCTCATTTCCCTTCACATACATGCATACATACGTACATACATACATATAGTGGTAGTACGGAATTTCCAAACATACTCTGTTAATTGCATTATTCATTTATCTGGAAAACTTGTTAATACGGACACACACTGGGGACCAAGGTGTCTGCATTAACAAGGCTCCACTGTAATGTTATACAGCTGTATATATATATATATAACTAATACTAAAGTTAACATACCTAACTAGAGCAACGTGAATACACAAGTATGTGTCATTTTCTTCAATAGTATCAATGCTTGAATCTGATAAATCCTAAGTTTAGTTTCCATGTGCAAGTCATGCTTCAGAGCAGTTTCCAGGGTAATCAGATGGCACTGGTCTCCACAGCGATTACATGGCAGTGGTCTCCATGGCGATCACATGGCAGTGGTCTCCATGGCGATCACATGGCCTCAAACAGCATCACCCTCAGCTTTGTGTTGCCCTGGCAAATACTTGTCTCAAGGTGGTCAGTGGTGCTGTGTCCAGCCTGGAGTGTATGGCGGTCAGTGTCCTGGCCTGTCTTCTGCTCTGGCTGTCGATGACCCTACGTGTGAAACCAGGAGTCCTGTGTTTAGTATCACTACGTCATGTTTAGTTATATTTTATCATATTTAGTATTACTACGTCATGTTTAGTATTATTACATCATGTTTAGTATTATTATGTCATGTTTAGTATCATTACATCGTGTAGTATTACTACGTCATGGCCACTTACGTCTGAGAACCCACCCAGTGGTCAATTGGTAAGTTGCCACTGTTGTTCAGAAGTGATTTAAGTTGTGAAGTAGATCAAGCTTGACACAGGGAGGCAGACGAGCTTCTAATGGCTGTTTCTGTACGCTTACCTTTTGATTAAAACTCAATATCTGCACCTTGTGAACATCTGCTTCTGGCAGTGGCGCCCCCGAGTGAACAGATGTGGTGTTTACCACAGATGTGCCACCTGCTGGCAGATATCAGTATCACATTTGGCTCATCAAACTCAATCTCGTTCTTAGTTAAGTGAAAGCTAAATAAAGACTAAGATGCCGTGATCAATACACCATTAGTACATAATGTCGCAGTGTAGTTACTGTTCACGTTCTTTCTCTTATAAAAGAGGTTAAGCTAAACATTGTGTACATAATAATTTTACACATGGAAAAACCTTCTATTACATTACACAATATTACTGAAAATTATATCTGAGAAGGTCAGGCTGTACAAACTGACAGATTCCACACGAAGGGGTGATGGTTTATATCTGTGAAGGCCAGGCTGTACAAACTGACAGATTCCACATGAAGGGGCGACAGTTTATTCTTTATAACTTTTAACAATTCGAGATGGTAAAAACCTCTCACTGTATCTCAGAGGCTGACATTCTTCCTCCACATCCTCTGTAGTTCTAATGGCAGCCAGACCCAGTGACCTTGACATTGGTGTGACCTCAAGCGTTGTGACTTCTGGCCGCACAGTAACCTCTGATAAGCCGTGTCTTACAACCAGGAAGGGTGGCGGCACCTCAAGGCTGAGGGTTGATTCAAATTCACTCTTTACGCCATCAGCATTGTCAAAGGTCACCCAAAGTTCACCCGTCCCTCTCGTCTCCTGGAATGGTCAATTAAGGATGCATGCTGATCATTTATCCAGCGGGTGATACAAAAGCTAATGAAATGTGTCAGTATTTTGAGTTCCATATAAAAAGTGGTCTTGTTACAAAACATAAATGAACAATTATTCTCACAAATGTATTCAATATAACAGTTGTTGCTACTGCTATAAATATTTATTTATTTTCAAAATCAATTCTTGTAATGAACCAACCCATTAAGATGAAAAGATGCATACAATTTTGGGTACATTTAGGGCCTTCCCACATGACAAACCACATGACACGGTACCGTCGCTGGGTGACAATCATGTTCGTGTTCTGTTCCACTCTTGTCCAAGTTTTCATTTTCTCTCACTGTGTTATCGTCATGCCCTGAAGTCGTCCCCAGGAGGTAGGACTTTGGAGGGATCGGTGGGGCTCCGGTGTCACCCTCGTCCAGACGGCCTGCCAGGTTCACACGCAATGCTGCACTAATACATGTTGTAACGCTATAATCCCTCTAGACAGACATGTTGTAACTCTATAATCCCTCTAGGCAGACATGTTATAACGCTATAATCCCTCTAGACAGACATGTTCTAACGCTGTAATCCCCTAGACAGACATGTTATAACGCTATAATTCCTCTAGACAGACATGTTATAACGCTGTAATCCCTCTAGACAGACATGTTGTAACTCTATAATCATCCCTCTAGACAGACATGTTATAACTCTATAATCCCTCTAGACAGACATGTTGTAACTCTATAATCCCTCTAGACAGACATGTTGTAACGCTGTAATCTCTCTAGACAGACATGTTGTAACGCTATAATCCCTGTAGACAGACATGTTGTAACGCTGTAATCCCCTAGATAGACATGTTGTAATGCTGTAATCCCCTAGATAGACATGTTATAACTCTATAATCCCTCTAGACAGACATGTTATAACGCTGTAATCCCCCTAGATAGACATGTTGTAACTCTATAATCCCTCTAGACAGACATGTTATAACGCTATAATCCCTGTAGACAGACATGTTCTAATGCTGTAATCCCCTAGATAGACATGTTGTAACTCTATAATCCCTCTAGACAGACATGTTGTAACGCTATAATCCCTGTAGACAGACATGTTATAACGCTATAATCCCTCTAGACAGACATGTTATAACGCTGTAATCCCTCTAGACAGACATGTTGTAACTCTATAATCCCTCTAGAAAGACATTTTAAACGCTGTAATCCCCCTAGATAGACATGTTGTAACGCTATAATCCCTCTAGACAGACATGTTATAATGCTATAATCCCTGTAGACAGACATGTTCTAACGCTGTAATCCCCTAGATAGACATGTTGTAACTCTATAATCCCTCTAGACAGACATGTTATAACGCTGTAATCCCCCTAGATAGACATGTTGTAACTCTATAATCCCTCTAGACAGACATGTTGTAACGCT
>SDWI01000904.1:195132-229228 GCA_009193005.1 Lamellibrachia luymesi
AAATAGTTGTGGTTGAAGAAAATAGTAATTCATATATATATATATATATATATATATATATATATATATATATATATATATATATATATATATATATATATATATATATATATATTTATATATATATATGTATATATATATATATATTTGATTACTTACTATTTAATTCTTTACCCTGACCTTGTGGGCGAGGCGGCTCAGTAGTCAGATCATCGGGACACTCAATCGAGAGAACCCAATTTCAAATTCTCTTGCTGCGATTTTGAAGAAAATTGTAATTCATGGTGACACAACATTGTCATAATGGTGACAAATCATTGTCACCTTGACACAATGCCATCATGGTGACAACACTCATCATTGTGACATAACATTGTCACCTTCACAATGTCATCATGGTGACACAACACTGTTACCTTGACATTATCATCATGGTGACATGACATTGTCACCTTAACAATGATGCAACATTGTCACCTTGACACTGTGTCATCACAGTGACACAACATTGTCACAATGTGTCAACCCTGTTCCTGTCTAATAACTGAATTCTTTACTATCACATAATGTTTCACTTATGGCTTTGCAGATTAAAAATTATGTATTAATCAATAGTGACATCTAGATAAACATCTGTGAACCATACCATGCCATAATAAAATTAAACAAGGGCAAAACAGGTTCTCTAAATTTAAACCATGCTGCCCAAAATTGTTTACTACAAGGGATTAGACTACATGAAACAGAAATAAGCGGCACCTTCATTAAGTACGTATTCGATGAGATCATCTTCCCTTTGGCTGGTTCCCCTGCAGGCAGCAGTCATGTCTTCCCACAGGCTGCAAAGGCAAGAGACGTGCAAGTTCTCTAACATCCACAACTGTTTGTTGCTCTCAATTTCTGTAATTAACTTACATTTTTATCTTGGACATTTTAATTAAATCTAGACACAATGTTGATTTGGCCCAACTGCACCATGAACTCTGTTTGCGGCAATGATCAGTGAAAACTCTCAAATTAGTTGCTTTATATAAATAAAGTGTGTGCATGCATCGACATGGGATAGCACAGCAAACTGGAAAATTAGGACATCATTTTTTATGGTGTGCTTACAATACCCCAGGTATTTCACAATTAGGACATATGGCGTGTTTACAATACCCCGGGTACTTCACAATTAGGACATATGGCGTGTTTACAATACCCCAGGTACTTCACAATTAGGACACATGGTGTGTTTACAATACCCAGGTACTTCACAATTAGGACACATGGTGTGTTTACAATACCCAGGTACTTCACAATTAGGACATATGGTGTGTTTACTATACCCCAGGTACTTCACAATTAGGACATATGGTGTGTTTACAATACCCCAGGTACTTCACAATTAGGACATATGGTGTGTTTACAATACCCAGGTACTTCACAATTAGGAGATAAAACTGTACATATATTTTTGTTGAAATTTAAGTTGAGGTAGTCAAACTTTTTCAGCCTGTTATTTCTTATTTTAAATGAAACAATCATAAGAACTTTATACTATGAAAATTTAACTGAACAATATTTGATGTCCTAACAATGATTTGACTGAACCACTAAATTCCTTGTGCCCACATGTGCCCCCCCATACCCCTGTGTACCCCCTGTGCCCCATGTGCCTCCCCATACAACTATGTACCCCCCTGTGCCCCCATGTGCCCCCCATATCCCTATGGGCCCCACCATTGATACTTAGCACCTGACTGTCTCCCTGTTTACCTTGATGTCCCGCCTTCAGTACTGCTCAATTCCTCCAGACTTTCTCCTTCCTTCTCTCCATCTTCCTCCCAGTTCCCTTCCCCCAGGGGTACAATGGCCACTTCCATTACTCCACTGACTCCATCCTCTCCAGGGGAGACAGCTCCACTCTCGTCAGTCCCTGCCTGTCCTCCTCTCTCGTCACTCCCATCCCTTGTCTCTCCAGCACAGGGGAGTTCACTCATCCTTTCTTTTCTTTGTTCTTCTGCAGACTGTCTTCGTGCAATAAACAGTTCATAATTGCCAATGCATAGAGCCAGGATCTGTCTATTGGTGCGCACTCGACCAGCCACAAACACAAAATCCTGGAACACAATCTGTCAATTAGTGCACACTTCACCAGCCATAGACACAAAGTCCTGGAACACGATCTGTCTATTAGTGCACACTTCACCAGCCATAGACACAAAGTCTTGGAACACAATCTGTCTATTAGTGCACACTTCACCGGCCATAGACACAAAGTCCTGGAACACAATATGTCTATTAGTGTGCACTGGACCAGCCACACACACAAAGTCTTGCAACACAATCTGTCTATTAGTGCGCACTGGACCAACCATAAACACAAAGTCTTGCAACACAATATGTCTATTAGTGCGCACTCGACCAGCCACAAACACTAAGTCTTCCAACACAATATGTCTATTAGTGTGCACTTAACCAGCCACAAACACAAAGTCCTGCAACACAATATGTCTATTAGTGTGCACCTGACCAGCCACAAACACAAAGTCCTGCAACACAATATGTCTATTAGTGCACACTTGACCAGCCACAAACACAAAGTCCTGTAACCCAATATGTCTATTAGTGCACACTCGACCAGCCACAAACACAAAGTCCTGCAACACAGCCATAGATGTTTGTACAACTAGACTGACACTGAAAGATCTGCCTCCTTGTGTTGATAGCATGATGAATAACAAAGTGCACACATTTAAGTATGTTTGTTTTAACTTATAGCAGCACTGTACAATGGACAGAACTTAAGTAGATGTTTATTCCAACTTATAGCTGCACTGTACAATGGGCAGATCTTAAGTAGATGTTTGTTCCAACTTATAGCAGCACTGTACAATGGACAGAACTTAAGTAGATGTTTGTTCCTACTTATAGCTGCACTGTACAATATGCAGATCTTAAGTAAATGTTTGTTCCAACTTATAGCTGCACTGTACAACGTGCAGAACTTAAGTAGATGTTTGTTCCAGATTAAAGCTTATTTAGGTAAATCAATCTATGTTTTGTAATACAGATTGCAATTTATGCTATGTTTTCATCTATTTATAGTTCCGAGATATAAAACCTTAAGACCAATATGTCTGTAACATTGAACAAGTTCAGAACATAGGAATAATTAATTAGAGTATTTCATTCTATCATATTCCACTGCTTGATTTTTTTTATTAATTAAATATCCATGCCAGCAGTTTTTTAATTAATACTGTGAATACAGAATATTAGGAGGTAATGTTTGTCTCACTGGTGAAGTCTTCTGCACCATCTTAACAGTGAAGGTCTTCCCACTGAAGGCCGTGGAGAGAATGTCACTCCAGAGAAACATGACAGGTGACTCTTGGCTGCAACAGGTGACATATAGGACAACATTATCTAGCACTGAGGGATGTCTGAACATTAGGAATCACAGATAGAGCTAATTAACAAAATATACAATAATATTTCTGCTTTCAGTTCATCTTCATATTATAACCATGATAGTGCATTTATTGAACATTGCTGATATAGTTATGCAAATAATGTCCATATTATTACAATTATTAATATATAATATTATGATTATTAATATATAATATTACGATCATTAATATATAATATTACGATCATTAATATATAATATTACGATTATCACCATTATTTTTATTTAGTGTAATGTGGGGCATGTTCGCATCCCTATGGTATGCGCCCTAGCTAGTGATCTTTTTATGCTGAAAGAGTATAGTTTGGCCTCAATAACTAGTGCGTGTAGTGTGTGTGTGTAGTGTGTGTGTAGTGTGTGTGTAATGTGCATGTAGTGTGCGTGTAGTGGTTGACAGTATCCAGGCTACAACTCCAATAAGAATATAATACTCCGGGTTGTGGGACATAACACATGATTGTGGTCTGAACCCACAAACCAGTGTGTTCAATGTGTGCAGACATGCCCCACCTTCCCCTATATAGTTAGTGGTAATGCACATAGTTTATTCTGAGCGTTTCATAGCTCCACATATGTAGATCTAGTCTGAGATTCTCAAGAACTAACTCCATTTTACTATTCAGTACCTCAACATGACTCACCTGTTCCTGCTGTGGATCCTCACTCCTAGGGCGCTCACTCCTAGCATTAACCCTTTACCTACAACATGACTCACCTGTTCATGCCGTTGATCCTCACTCCTAGGGCGCTCACTCCTAGTGTTAACCCTTTACCTAAAACATGACTCACCTGTTCCTGCCATGGACCCTCATCCCTAGGGCACTCACTCTTAGTGTTAACCCTTTACCTGCAACATGACTCACCTGTTCCTGCCATGGACCCTCATCCCTAGGGCACTCACTCTTAGTGTTAACCCTTTACCTACAACATGACTCACCTGTTCCTGCCATGGACCCTCATCCCTAGGGCACTCACTCTTAGTGTTAACCCTTTACCTAAAACATGACTCACCTGTTCCTGCCATGGACCCTCATCCCTAGGGCGCTCACTCCCAGCATTAACCCTTTACCACCTTTTGTCCTGACATCAAAGTTGCTGACCCCGAACCCATCGGTCTGCTGAGCCAACTTGACATATTCCAACATGGCTGACTGCCTGTGGGACATGAGACATTCTCTTTTGGACATTTACCTCAGAACAATATATAGTTGATTGATGTCTGTGATAAAATTATACTCTATATAGTACTGCTATTAATATTTACTTTTGTATATGGCAAATAAAATGTGAACATATAATAATATTGCTTTTCTCACAATACAGGCAAAGATTTTTAGATGTAGTAAACAAATTAATTTGTAGTGCTTGTTAAAATTTATACATTTTATATTATTTGTTGGTTGTTTTATAAGAAATAAAAAATTGTGATAGACTGAGATAATCTTATGAAATTATTATTTACTAATAAACAAATAATAACATTTCTAGTGAATTTGATAGATCGAAACATCACTGTGGACTTCACAAATGACCAGTTGTAGTGGGGCACAAATCTCTTTGTTAATACCAGTACATTTGTAAACTTGCATTTTTAAACCAAATCAGTTTCTCTGTGTGTTAAAATATATTTCTTTCTAGAAGTTGTAGGAGGACGATATGTAGGGTCTGCATCACTATTACATCCATAGGACCATGTCAGTCCTTACGTGTTCATCCCTTTCAGGTTCTCATACAGACGGACCACTTGCAGCTTCCACTGGGTATCAGTGATGTCCCATTGGTTGGTCCCGCTGAAGAAGATGACACGAGATGCGATGTTTGACTTGGCGGTGAACACTTTGCAGCAATAACTAGAGCAGATATATTATGTTCAACATCATAGAACACCGGCCATATATTTTATGTAAACAATTATGATATATTTACCACATCGGTAACACCAAAACAAGTCACTTAGCAGGGGTAATGTACTGTCCTGTTCCAGGGGCAATGTATTGTCCTGCTCCAGGGGTAATGTACTGTCCTGCTCCAGGGGTAATGTACTGTCCTGCTCCAGGGGTAATGTACTGTCCTGCTCCAGGGTTGGTGTACTGTCCTGCTCCAGGGGTGATGTACTGTCCTGCTCCAGGGGTAATGTACTGTCCTGCTCCAGGGTTGATGTACTGTCCTGCTCCAGGGGTGATGTACTGTCCTGCTCCAGGGGTGATGTACTGTCCTGCTCCAGGGGTGATGTACTGTCCTGCTCCAGGGGTGATGTACTGTCCTGCTCCAGGGGTGATGTACTGTCCTTCTCCAGGGGTGATGTACTGTCCTGCTCCAGGGGTGATGTATAGACCCTCTTCCCCCGATCACTAAGTACCTTGTTTTAATGTTTGTATCAAATCAAACTTTGGATAAATTATTCATTAACTCTTTGTTGGATGTAATTTTATCTTTGATATTAGAATGACCACTGATAATTTTATAATTAATAAAGGACATTAAAAAGGGATTCATGTAATTTGTTACTGTTTCCTCAAATACTCTATTTAATGGGTGAGTGTTTTGCGAATGAATAATACCTTTATTTTAATGCTGAGTTAGTTCCCTCTCTGCAGTAAATAGCCCAGTAACAGACACTGACTAGTGCTGGGTGACTTCCTCGCACTAATTGACGTTAGTCATCTGGGCTTCAAATGTCACTGGTAGACTTGGCACAGTGCCAAGTAGAAGACTGACAGAGTGTCAGAGTGTCAGAGCCACCTTGCTGACACTCAACAACAGGATGGCTCTCAGGATGAACTCAGCCAGGACACCCTCAGCCAGATAATTACAACCGAGGAAATAACTTTGAGACAGTCTGAGTGAGACCACCCACCTGAGTGGCAGACTGACCTCCATCCAGTCCTGGTCAGTGTTCAGGTGTTGGTCCGAGTGTGTGGCCTGGAGTGCATGAGCAGCCAGTTGAATAGCTACTTCTACTGGACACTGGAGTGACGAGGTCATCACAGCCTGCTGGACCTCCAGGTACACTTGTCTCTGTGACGTGACATGGTGAAACCTCCACATTACAACCAACATCACAATCTCACAACACAATCTCACATCACAATCTCACATTATTATCTCACATCACAATCTCACACATCTCCTCACAATCTCACAGGCAATGTGAACCTATATGACAATATCACAGGCAATGTGAACCTGTATTACAATCTCACAGGCAATTTGAACCTGTATTGCAATCTCAAAGGTGGTGTTAAAAGTGTATAAAAATAACTGAGCAATGTTAAATGTTATAATAAGCAACTAAAGGAAACCAGTTTTGTTATGACTGGTTCCTGTGGTTAAGTATTGTAGAGTCCAGCTGATGCAGGCGAAAATAAAAGAAAGGATTGATCTTGGAGTAAACCTAGCATTGCACCAGGGAGGCTGGATCAGTCAGCTCCTCCGCATCTTCTGGGTAGAATCTCACTCGCAGTTTCAACTGAACGGGTCTCTTCTTTCCGACGTCCTGTGACAACACCTGCAACAACAACGTGTATGTCTGGGTCACTTCTCACAGACACAACTCTACAGACTGGCAGCCCTGTGACAACACCTGCAACAACAGCATGTGTCCGGGTCACTTCTCATAGACACAACTCTACAGACTGGCAGCCCTGTGACAACACCTGCAACAACAACGTGTGTCTGGGTTCATTTCTCACAGACACAACTCTACAGATTGCCAGCCCTGTGACAACACCTGCAACAACAACGTGTGTCTGGGTTCATTTCTCACAGACACAACTCTACAGACTGCCAGCGTCTACACCAACAACTCACTGTGCAGGTTCTCACTGAACTAGTCATGTCAAACTCATAAATATCAAACAGAATCTTACAGTAAAGTGGATCACCCATGTTACGTGTGAATACAAATGAATTAGTTATATAAATCGAAATACATGCATGCACGCACACAGATACACACATACACAAACGTACACACGCACGCATGCACATGCACACACACAAATTAAATTAAATATATAAGAATAATTATTGTGTGTAATTCGATAATTTAGTGGATCTAGACAAAATACAGCTACGAGGATACAATGTGGGTGAAATGTCAGAGAGGAAGCAATGGTAGTTGGTCTGTCCCAGTGGTGTATCTAGGATCTCACAAATGGAGGGTGCAAAGGAGGAAGCAATGGTAGTTGGTCTGTCCCGGTGGTGTGTCTAGGATCTCACAAATGGAGGGTGCAAAGGGGGAAGCAATGGTAGTTGGTCTGTCCCGGTGGTGTGTCTAGGATCTCACAAATGGAGGGTGCAAAGGGGGAAGCAATGGTAGTTGGTCTGTCCCAGTGGTGTATCTAGGATCTCACAAATGGAGGGTGCAAAGGGGGAAGCAATGGTAGTTGGTCTGTCCCGGTGGTGTGTCTAGGATCTCACAAATGGAAGGTGCTAATGGGGCAAGGGGGGCCACACTTAGTCACCCACTAGTTTACCATACTACATGTGGAACAACAGCATGGATGGATCCACGCGGGATCATGTGGAACAACAACATGGATGGATCCACAGGGGATCATGTGGAATAATGATATGGATGGATCTGCAGGGATCATGTGGAACAAAAATATGGTTTTATCTGAAGGGATCATGGAACAATAATATGGGTAGATATGCTGGATCACATGGAACACTAATATGATCCACTGGGGATCATGTGGAACAACAATATGGATGGATCTGCAGGATCATGTAGAACAAAAATATGGTTTTATCTCAAGGGATCATGGAACAATAATATGCATATATCTGTAGGGATCACATGGAACAATAATATTGATAGATATGCAGGATCACATAGAACAATAGTATGAATGGATCTGCAGGGATTGCATAGAACAATAATATGGATGGATCTGCAGGGATCATGTGGAACAATAACATGGATAGATCTGCAGGATCATATGGAATTATGATTTGGATAGATCTGCAGGATCATGTGGAACAGGATAGCCAGGATGGTGAACTCCTAGCATGCACAAGAAGAATGGGAATACACAATTTGCCCTGGTTTATGTAACCTTCTTCCTCAGACTCAGCCAAGCGTGAAGTTTCTTCCTGTCTGTGTAGCAAAGACCGAATGGCCACACTTGTCTCAGTTCAACTAGTAGCGCCACCTGCAGGCAAACAGTGGAACTACATGACATCCCAAATGTTTCAAACACTGACACAAAATATATTGTTCAATTTGAGTTCCAAGGTAATTGTGGATCTGATCCGAATTAATAATAATAATATATTTTTTATATAGTGCCTCATCTTAATAATTGTTCTGGAGCACTGTACAATGTTTCATAAAATCAAATAACTGAATAAATAATGTAATCTATTTAAATAATTGTAACATCACATATGTATATATTTAAAATTGATATATGCATAGGTAAATATATATATACAGGCTGTAAATAAATAAAAACAATTAATAATTATCTAAGATCAGATAAGTATAGAGATAAATAATTAAATTAGAACACTTTAGAATCACAACTATAAATAACAATTGCTAAATGTTAAATAATCTAAAAGAAATAGTTATATTAAAAACAATCACGTATGCGCTCATGTAAAGCTAGTCTGTATAAAAACAAAAACTAACCAATATGTGTACAATAAGAAATATGAATTAAAAATCTGTCAACAAAATAACTATTTCTATAAACATCAAAAATAAATTTTTCGACAGTTTAGTGAAACACAATGCTAAAGAAGATTAATTGTGAATGGTTTACAAAATTAATTAGAGTATGCGACCAATGCTTAAGTCATGTTTGGTGCACCTAGACTTCTCAGTTAGAAAAACTGGTTAAATGTCATCAGAATTAATTAGTTATATGCTATTTTGACAACATTTAAACCAGTTGTGCATTGATCAGTGCATCAACTGACCTGTTCAAACAGCTGCATTCCTGTGGTGGATGATGAAACTGTGAAGTTGTAGACAGTGGTCAGCGTGTCCACTTGGACATTGGTCTGACAAGACACAGACGAGTGCTGGTCAACAGGTATGGTAGCTGTGCATGACATTTCATATTTTTAATCAGCTCTCTCAAACATAGCTGCTTGGAAATATTATAAAAACATACTGTCAAGATTCTTGTTACCATTTCATCATGATATAGTCATCCAGAGAACGGGTCTCATAGAAGTTGTTCACAATATTTCTATGTTGGTGTCCTGTATAACTGTTTCAAGTTCAGTAACTGTTGTCCCAAATTCAGATGCAGGGTTGTAGTTGGATAGGTTAGGCTCCCTGGTCTTCCCTCTCCATAGTTTTGTTGCTAAGTAACCAACTCCTTCATTAACCAGCTCCCCCACTCCCCAAAGGTTCTGGTCAAGTTCATGATGTTGCTGTAACCTGCCTTCATGATAAGGAACAGTGTAAATCTTATTGTTATATTTACCTACTAAACAACTTATCATGTTTCACAATTCAACTATCATAGAAAATGATAACATTTACAAATAATCTTGCATGAATATTTGCTTCATATGTACATTGTCACAATGTGGAACTTTTACCTTTCCTTTTTCTTTCTGCCCCTTCATTGCATCCATTGTTTCTCCTCCCACTTGTACACTCCCTCTGGTTATTTCTGGAGCAGATTCTTAATTGCAACTGTAGCGCCCGGATCAAGTGACACCCAGGCCGCCTATCAGATCACAACTTCTGCCAGAAATCTCCTGCATCCGTTTATTAAACTTGGTTTAATTTAGACCAGATATCGGATATTATCTACACAACATCAGGGATTTGATCATCCAGAATGTATCTGCAGAGGAGCTTCGCCTTTGTGGTTTGATAATTTTTTTTCATTACCTCACGGTCTCTGGTTAAGAGCAGAGTCAATGCTCATTACCTTGTGGTCTCTGGTTAAGAGCAGAGTCAATGCTCATTACCTCATAGTCTCTGGTTAAGAGCAGAGTCAATGCTCATTACCTCGTGCTATCTGGTTAAGCGCAGAGTCAATGCTCATTACCTCATGGTCTCTGGTTAAGAGCAGAGTCAATGCTCTTTACCTCGTTCAATTAGCATTAAAATGCTTCTTTTTGTAGAAAAGGTTTTAAGTTAATGTTGATTTTTGCTGTAAATATAAGGTAAATTTAACATACGTTTGAAGAATGGGAGTTATATTATATCACTGTCTTCTGTCATGCTCTAGATGACATGCACACACACATGGACGCATGCACGCACGCACACATGCATGCATGCACGCATGCACACATACATTTCATGATCAGTTTCTGCCCCACTTCATCTGAACACACCTAGCTCTGTAAATAAACACACACAAGGGAAATGGAACATTTACACATTGACCAGCTTCATAATCTAGAAGAGTGAAAGTCTAGCAGTAACGTCACTGCCTGATGGACTCACTGTCCAAAGGGACTTACTGTCCCTCTAGGAGGCTGGTCAGGTCACACTGTCCAATGCATTTACTGTCCCTCTAGGAGGCTGGTCAGGTCACACTGTTCAATGCATTTACTCTCCCTCTAGGAGGCTGGTCATGTCACACTGTTCAATGCATTTACTGTCCCTCTAGGAGGCTGGTCAGGTCACACAGTCCAAGGAATTTACTGTCCCTCTAGGAGGCTGGTCAGGTCACACTGTTTAATGCATTTACTGTCCCTCTAGGAGGCTGGTCAGGTCACCCAGTCCAAGGAATTTACTGTCCCTCTAGGAGGCTGGTCAGGTCACATTGTCCAAGGCATTTGCTGTCCCTCTAGGAGGCTGGTCAGGTCACACTGTCCAATGCGTCTACTGTTCCACTAGGAGGCTGGTCAGGTCACACAGTCCAAGGAATTTACTGTTCCACTAGGAGGCTGGTCAGGTTACACTGTCCAAGGAATTTACTGTCCCTCTAGGAGGCTGGTCAGGTCACACTGTCCAATGCATTTACTGTCATTCTAGGAGGCTGGTCAGGTCACACAGTCCAAGGAATTTACTGTTCCACTAGGAGGCTGGTCAGGTCACACAGTCCAAGGAATTTACTGTCCCTCTAGGAGGCTGGTCAGGTCACACTGTCCAATGCATTTACTGTCCCTCTAGGAGGCTGGTCAGGTCACACTGTCCAAGGAATTTACTGTTCCTCTAGGAGGCTGGTCAGGTCACACTGTTCAATGCATTTACTGTCCCTCTAGGAGGCTGGTCAGGTCACACTGTCCAATGCATTTACTGTCCCTCTAGGAGGCTGGTCAGGTCACACTGTCCAATGCATTTACTGTCCCTCTAGGAGGCTGGTCAGGTCACACTGTCCAATGCATTTACTGTCCCTCTAGGAGGCTGGTCAGGTCACACTGTCCAATGCATTTACTGTCCCTCTAGGAGGCTGGTCAGGTCACACTGTCCAATGCATTTACTGTCCCTCTAGGAGGCTGGTCAGGTCACACTGTCCAATGCATTTACTGTCCCTCTAGGAGGCTGGTCAGGTCACACTGTCCAATGCATTTACTGTCCCTCTAGGAGGCTGGTCAGGTCACACTGTCCAATGCATTTACTGTCCCTCTAGGAGGCTGGTCAGGTCACACTGTCCAATGCATTTACTGTCCCTCTAGGAGGCTGGTCAGGTCACACTGTCCAATGCATTTACTGTCCCTCTAGGAGGCTGGTCAGGTCACACTGTCCAATGCATTTACTGTCCCTCTAGGAGGCTGGTCAGGTCACACTGTCCAATGCATTTACTGTCCCTCTAGGAGGCTGGTCAGGTCACACTGTCCAATGCATTTACTGTCCCTCTAGGAGGCTGGTCAGGTCACACTGTCCAATGCATTTACTGTCCCTCTAGGAGGCTGGTCAGGTCACACTGTCCAATGCATTTACTGTCCCTCTAGGAGGCTGGTCAGGTCACACTGTCCAATGCATTTACTGTCCCTCTAGGAGGCTGGTCAGGTCACACTGTCCAATGCATTTACTGTCCCTCTAGGAGGCTGGTCAGGTCACACTGTCCAATGCATTTACTGTCCCTCTAGGAGGCTGGTCAGGTCACACTGTCCAATGCATTTACTGTCCCTCTAGGAGGCTGGTCAGGTCACACTGTCCAATGCATTTACTGTCCCTCTAGGAGGCTGGTCAGGTCACACTGTCCAATGCATTTACTGTCCCTCTAGGAGGCTGGTCAGGTCACACTGTCCAATGCATTTACTGTCCCTCTAGGAGGCTGGTCAGGTCACACTGTCCAATGCATTTACTGTCCCTCTAGGAGGCTGGTCAGGTCACACTGTCCAATGCATTTACTGTCCCTCTAGGAGGCTGGTCAGGTCACACTGTCCAATGCATTTACTGTCCCTCTAGGAGGCTGGTCAGGTCACACTGTCCAATGCATTTACTGTCCCTCTAGGAGGCTGGTCAGGTCACACTGTCCAATGCATTTACTGTCCCTCTAGGAGGCTGGTCAGGTCACACTGTCCAATGCATTTACTGTCCCTCTAGGAGGCTGGTCAGGTCACACTGTCCAATGCATTTACTGTCCCTCTAGGAGGCTGGTCAGGTCACACTGTCCAATGCATTTACTGTCCCTCTAGGAGGCTGGTCAGGTCACACTGTCCAATGCATTTACTGTCCCTCTAGGAGGCTGGTCAGGTCACACTGTCCAATGCATTTACTGTCCCTCTAGGAGGCTGGTCAGGTCACACTGTCCAATGCATTTACTGTCCCTCTAGGAGGCTGGTCAGGTCACACTGTTCAATGCATTTACTGTCCCTCTAGGAGGCTGGTCAGGTCACACTGTCCAAGGCATTTACTGTCCCTCTAGGAGGCTGGGACACAATGCCCAGGAAACACTGTCCCAATACATGAGAGAATGCCTGATACCGTAAACGTGTACACAGTATCACTATCACCCACTACTATCGTTGTGAACAGTATACAAAGACAACTCACACTAGATAATTAGTCTATCATTTCTACATTATATATCATCATTATTATAAACAACACAATATTAGTTGTAATTGGAAAGTACTTTGCCTCTTCCCAACTTCACCGGGAAGGAAGAGGTCGACCTATTCCCTACCCTTGTCTCCGGCGAGGGAACATGATGGTGAAGGTGGCGATTGCCCAGGTCTCATGTGGGGATTCTTGTAACGTGCACTGGGCATGTCGTTCAACCCACCACTACCAACACAGGGCTGAGGATCTATGGCTCTACGTATTCACAGCAGGAGCTCAGCTGGAATCTCCTCCTCTTTGCCTGCAACCATCAGGTGCTAGAAATCTTGGTAGCTAAGGTATTCATCGAGTGCACTATTCCCGCCTCCAGTGGCCATGACATCCATCTCTTCCAGTGCTTCAAGACAAATTGGAGTCAGATCACGACGAATCACCTCAATCCCTTCAAAGAGGAGGTGGTGGGTCTCGAGCCTCTCCTCGCTGTCAGAGATGAGGTAATCCTCTTATGTGTGCAGAAGCTGCCGAATACTCTTGTTTTTGTGTTTAGTACTTCACAGTACTTAAGTTTGGATGTGTACTTCCATCAGTACTTCAATTTGGATGTGTACTTCCATCATTACTTCAGTTTGGATGTGTACTTCCATCATTACTTAAGTTTGGACGTGTACGTCCAACAGTACTTAAGTTTGGATGTGTACTTCCATCAGTACTTAAGTTTGGATGTGTACTTCCATCATTACTTAAGTTTGGACGTGTACTTCCATCATTACTTCAGTTTGGATGTGTACTTCCATCATTACTTCAGTTTCGATGTGTACTTCCATCATTACTTCAGTTTGGACGTGTACTTCCATCATTACTTCAGTTTGGATGTGTAATTCCATCATTACTTCAGTTTGGACGTCTACTTCCATCAGTACTTAAGTTTGAATGTGTACTTCCATCATTACTTCAGTTTGGACGTGTACTTCCATCAGTACTTCAGTTTGGACATATACTTCCATCATTACTTCAGTTTGGATGTGTACTTCCTTCATTACTTCAGTTTGGATGTGTACTTCCATCAGTACTTCAGTTTGGATGTGTATTTCCATCAGTACTTCAGTTTGGATGTGTACTTACATCATTACTTCAGTTTGGATGTGTACTTCCATCATTACTTCAGTTTGGATGTGTACTTCCATCATTACTTCAGTTTGGATGTGTACTTCCATCATTACTTCAGTTTGGATGTGTACTTCCATCATTACTTCAGTTTGGATGTGTACTTCCATCATTACTTCAGTTTGGATGTGTACTTCCATCATTACTTCAGTTTGGATGTGTACTTCCATCATTACTTCAGTTTGGATGTGTACTTCCATCATTACTTCAGTTTGGATGTGTACTTCCATCATTACTTCAGTTTGGATGTGTACTTCCATCATTACTTCAGTTTGGATGTGTACTTCCATCATTACTTCAGTTTGGATGTGTACTTCCATCATTACTTCAGTTTGGATGTGTACTTCCATCATTACTTCAGTTTGGATGTGTACTTCCATCATTACTTCAGTTTGGATGTGTACTTCCATCATTACTTCAGTTTGGATGTGTACTTCCATCATTACTTCAGTTTGGATGTGTACTTCCATCATTACTTCAGTTTGGATGTGTACTTCCATCATTACTTCAGTTTGGATGTGTACTTCCATCATTACTTCAGTTTGGATGTGTACTTCCATCATTACTTCAGTTTGGATGTGTACTTCCATCATTACTTCAGTTTGGATGTGTACTTCCATCATTACTTCAGTTTGGATGTGTACTTCCATCATTACTTCAGTTTGGATGTGTACTTCCATCATTACTTCAGTTTGGATGTGTACTTCCATCATTACTTCAGTTTGGATGTGTACTTCCATCATTACTTCAGTTTGGATGTGTACTTCCATCATTACTTCAGTTTGGATGTGTACTTCCATCATTACTTCAGTTTGGATGTGTACTTCCATCATTACTTCAGTTTGGATGTGTACTTCCATCATTACTTCAGTTTGGATGTGTACTTCCATCATTACTTCAGTTTGGATGTGTACTTCCATCATTACTTCAGTTTGGATGTGTACTTCCATCATTACTTCAGTTTGGATGTGTACTTCCATCATTACTTCAGTTTGGATGTGTACTTCCATCATTACTTCAGTTTGGATGTGTACTTCCATCATTACTTCAGTTTGGATGTGTACTTCCATCATTACTTCAGTTTGGATGTGTACTTCCATGATTACTTCAGTTTGGATGTGTACTTCCATCAGTACTTAAGTTTGGATGTGTACTTCCATCAGTACTTAAGTTTGGATGTGTACTTCCATTACTTCAGTTTGGATGTGTACTTCCATGATTACTCTACATGAAAGTAATGATGAAAAGATCAGTTTTCCAGCCAGTACAAAGTTATTTGGGGATTTGTATTTGTTTTAGTGCATGGAGCGTTATTAGCTGTTATAAAATTTCCATTTACTTTTCTAAATGTCCTTTTTGGTACAGCTAATTTGCCAAATAAACATCGTCTTTATGCTTTTCTTGCATGTGTGGTATATTTCATAGGAATGTTTCAAAGGTGCCCAGAATGGTGAGATACTACGAAAAAAACTAGTAACTTTACTAATGTTTTCAAAAACAAATTAAAAATAATCTATTGCACACATTCTGTTGATGCTTCACACTTTGATAGAGCTATATATTGGCAACAAGATCCAAGCTACAGCAGAAAGGAAAGCAAGCCTACAACATCTGGGTCTCTATGGGTGTCATGTTTTTGATGGCCCAAAAACGATGTTTTCGGTTTTGAAATCATTCTCACAGGCAAACAACAATTCTTTCTTCCATCAAATAATCTGATAAGTTTTCTTAAATTAAAATGTTAAATAAAAACTTTCGGTTCATCACAAAGAAACGCAGCTTCAATAGTTCAGAAGTATTTTGTTTTCAGATATCTGAAAATAGTTAACGAAACACAAGTGTTTGCATATATCACGTATGTATTTATTATATCAGTGACCAGACCAAGCTGGCACGTACACTTGAAGCAGATACAAGTAGCCTACGTATTAGCCGCTATCGCCCTAAATCTTCAAACAGCACATTTGAGGATTGCAGACTAGTTTAACATGTTACAAAGTGCTCATTCCTACTACAAAACCAAGCCATGGGCAGACTGGCCTGCACCAAGCTATGGGCAGACTGGCCTGCCCCAAGCTATGGGCGGACTGGCCTGACAGGCCTTGTAGCAACACTGAGTGTGACATTAGTTAGTCCTGCTGTGAATACAAGTGTTCAACTGTAAAATTCATGTTAGTCGTTGCAAGACAAGCTGGTACATATGTGAACACATTATACATGTGGGAGGTTGCTTCAGTCATGTCTGAACTGTGTGCCTGAATCTTGAACTTCATCGCTCATTCTCTGCGGTCGTCTTCGTCTAGACAGCCTGTTGTCCGACAGCGCAACAGTAGAGCCTGCTCCAGCGACTTGGCTAGAAGTGTTCCATTTTATTCTGAACACTTGACGCCATATGGCATGTAACTCATTCAGACTGTGCTAAGCATAACTGGCATGTGTGTGCATATGGCATGTAACTCATTCAGACTGTGCTAAGCATAACTGGCATGTGTGTGCATATTAATATACATACATACAATGGAACCTTGTTTATTCACACGTTGGTTTCCAAGGGTTCTGGCTGGTTTAACGAAGTGAACTGATTGGTGAATCATGTAATAATGAAGCAATTTACAGTGTGTCGAGATTTGTTCACACAAAACTATGCGGACTGCTGAATAAGACGGCTTATCAAAGAAAGGACCAGTGAGGCTCCACTGTACATAATATTATGTTTATATAACATATATTTTGTATATATACAAACACACACACACACACACATATATATATATATAAACATGCATACATTTATATACAAACATATATGTATGCATAAACATGTGTGTGTATATATATATATAAACACAAATTTAGACACATACTCGTTTGCGAGCCAATTTGTGTAGGTTTCAAAGTAACAAAACGTATGAATACTATCTGGCGTGACTACCTAGATAATGTTCATCTACGCATCTGGCGTCTCTTGTGACGCCACCTGTAGCCTGATGACATCATTCTGCACTGATGTCGCCACATCCGCCTCAGCTACTAAATATTCTCTGCCTTCATGTGTGACGTCAGTGACCTCAGGACTGGTAAAAATGTCCAGGTGAGACAGACACGGAGCACACCTATCTAGCGCCACATTGCGCTCCTTGATAACTGCGAGTTTAACAAAATAGAATTTCTTTACAATGTCCATGACGACAAGCAGTAATCATGTGCCATTGACCATGCAATGTCTCATTGAGATGTCTCGGTTCCGGTGACCTTTGACCTACTCATCCTCTGACCTACATGGCCTCAAACATGTCGACGCGCTGCTTCGTGTTGCCCTGTCGGATCTGTTTGAGCGTCTTGTATTTGTCGCGGCCCTGGGCGACGTTCTGGCCGTGCAGAATGTCATTCTTTGTCACCTGGGTCTGATCCTTCGCCTCGGCAAGGTCCGCACTCAGCGACTGTGACAGAGAAGAGATGTGAGTCTATTATACTTTTAACACAAAAGGTACAAGATTTATCACTTTTAAAGCCAGTAGATTTCATACATGTGAGCTTCTTGCCACGTTATTCTGACAACAGGCAGTGCATTATGAATCAAACGATTTTAGGTAGTGCTTCTTCAAATTACACATTGAGGTAGAACTAAGATGGATTCGCGCGTTAGATTAGAGTAGGCAATTAGACATAGCAGCAAGAAGCAATGAGATGAAGCAAGGACAATGTTAGTGAGGGCAAAAAAATGAATGGAACATATTATCTACAGGTTGTGTAAATGCTAACAGCGTGAATATGTTTAAAGCTAAATTTTTAAAAACCTCTGAAACACATAGATGAATAATTGCTTTGGATAGAAATCTGGCTAAATGTGGTGTATACCTTGAATTGTTCCTGCATGTTCCTGCATGTGTCATAGACTAGACCTGTGCCTACCTTCAGTTGTTCCTGCATGTGTCATAGACTAGACCTGTGCCTACCTTCAGTTGTTCCTGCATGTGTTTGTTCTTCTCGGCCTGCGTGATGCGATCCTCCTCCGGCCGTGCCAGATGTTCGCTGTCGTTCACTATTAACTCAGCGTCTGCAGCACAAGAAACATCTTCTGTCAACTCACGCACACAGTACAATACTGAAATACACTAGACATGTCATTCTGAATTGTTGACAACTTCCTTTAAAATGTTACTGCTTTCTAGTTGGGTGTTTGTTGTTTAATCTGGGTTATGGATATCTGAAAGCGTAGTTCTACTATGAAAATATTCTAAAGTAAAGCTGATGTGTTAGCAACATATGGCAAGTGTACGTTTGCATGGGTGCCTTCGATAATGTCAAGAATGTGAATTAGAGAAATATGTGAGAAAGTTTGTTGAACTTTCTCACACTTTCATATAGAGCTGGAGTATGTTACTTGTGACCACTGGAAGGCTGACTTGTAAGTCACAAAGAAGACACAAACTGCAGCATGTTAATTTTCCATAATTCATATTTGAATCTGTATGTGCGGCACTCAGGATCAGTATGTGATAATATATGGAGTGGTATTTGTATTTCAGGACCAGCATATTTGCAGTTGGTGTTTTTGTATTTAGTGATTAGTGTGCATGTGTGCGTGCGTGCGCGCGTGCATGTGTGTGTGTGTGTGTGTGTGTGTGTGTGCATGTGCATATGTGCACATCACTGTGTGCACCCAGCGTCCCGCCCCATGCACTCACCACCCTCCATGTTGTCCTCATGTGACTCCTCGACATCATTCTCTGTGATGTGGTCCACCGTGGGGGGAGCGAGGACCTCACTGAGAGCACGCTGGTTCTCTGCCGTCTTCCTGTTGGCCTCCGCCAACTCCTCATGCAGTCTCCTAGCCTCCTCCTCCTTCTCCCGGGCCTCCTCCTCCCTCAACTCCAGGGCAAGCTGGGCCTGTCTTGCCTCCTCCTCCTGCACACGGTGCAGTCCATTATACACATGGGGGAAAGATCAGGGGTTGCCTAGTCCATTATACACACAGGGGTTAAGGTGTTTTTAAACAAGACATTTCACCAATAAACATTTTAGTAAATAAACCCAGATCTGGGGCCAGCAGGAAATCAATCAACCCATTCACATTTAATCATCACAACTTTAAATCATATTTTTTCCAGCAATGGCATCCTGTCGAATGGCTTCCTGACCAATGGCTTCCTGTCGAATGGCATCCTGTCCAATGGCTTCCAGTTGAATGGCTTCCTGACCAATGGCTTCCTGTCCAATAGCTTCCTGTCCGATATCGTATAATTTTTACTATCTGTACTATAACCTGTCAGATAGTTTCATCTAAGCAACCAACATATTTACTTTCACTGCTCACTCCTGCAAGACAGCCCAGACAGTTTCAATCATGTAGTTTTGGTTTATTGTTTGTTCCTACTAACATACTAACATTGGAACTAGGGCTTTCTTGGTTGACTCTGTAGAATTCCTCCCTGTTAGTGTCAGCAGGAAACACGGCATCTTAAATTAGGATGAGAATCCAAAAAAGAAGGACCTATGTGATTTGACAGCAGCAACAAAATTATTATTAGTTTTCCATCCCACCTACAGGAGACAGCACCGCCTGTACACGTCAGTAAGTGTTTTCCATCCCACCTACAGGAGACAGTACCACCTGTACCCGTCAGTAAGTGTTTTCCATCCACCTACAGGAGACAGTACTGCCTGTACATGTCAGTAAGTGTTTTCCATCCACCTACAGGAGACAGTACTGCCTGTACATGTCAGTAAGTGTTTTCCATCCACCTACAGGAGACAGTACCTCCTGTACACGTCAGTAAGTGTTTTCCATCCACCTACAGGAGACAGTACCTCCTGTACACATCAGTAAGTGTTTTCCATCCACCTACAGGAGACAGTACTGCCTGTACATGTCAGTAAGTGTTTTCCATCCCACCTACAGGAGACAGTACCTCCTGTACACGTCAGTAAGTGTTTTCCATCCACCTACAGGAGACAGTACCTCCTGTACACGTCAGTAAGTGTTTTCCATCCACCTACAGGAGACAGTACTGCCTGTACATGTCAGTAAGTGTTTTCCATCCCACCTACAGGAGACAGTACCACCTGTACATGTCAGTAAGTGTTTTCCATCCCACCTACAGGAGACAGTACATCCTGTACACGTCAGTAAGCATGTGTTTGCCAGCCTACCTTGCGTTCACGTTCCTCCTTCTCCAGGTTGGCAGCCTCCTCCGCAGCGATGCGAGCCTCCTCCGCCACCCTCCGAGCCTCCTCCAGCTCCAGACGCTCCTGTTCCGCAGCCTTCATCCGAGCCTCCAGCTGCTCCGCCACCTCCTGCGAGCGCTCCAGCTCTGCAATAACATCACAAATATGAAATTTCAAATAGTCGCAATATTATACACTGAATACTGAGTTTTATGCACAAGTTGCTTCAGAATGTTGTATTGAGAGAGTTTATTGTTCAATAAGGTATTTATTATATGGGTTCATAACTTACATTTTAACAAATTTAATGCAACAACACAGTAATTTACGCATGCGATACCAGGTTTTATTGCACTGGACGTCACCGGGCAGGACAGCGTATACCACTGTAGACAGCTTGCACCACCGTAGACAGCGTGTACCACCGTAGACAGCGTATACCACCATAGACAGTGTGTCATTAGTAGCAATTACTCATGTAATAAACTGTAATTTCTATCCGAATAACAATGTTTAGTACATGTATTACAATTTGATGAGGACATGAGAATTGATATTCTGGAGTAATGATGTAAAAATAGTATTTGTAAAATTCATTGAAACAGTTTTAAAAGAAACATGGAACGTTAATCTTGGGTGCCTCCTATGGCAGTGATTCAGCAGGAATCTCCTGTCCCATACATCAACTTGTACACTGCACATTGGTGAATAATTATAATAATTAACTTCTATGGCACGTATATCCTCAGGAACCTGAGCTCAGGGGCACAACAAAGCACAATCATTAAGCATGAACAGGGACGGGCAAAGGTCATTACCAGAACGAGGGACAACCAAAGGTCATTACCAGAACGAGGGAAAACCAAAGATTTATGGTGGAAATGCAATTTGGAATAAATATGTATTGAGTTTTTTCGGAAGGTAGCTATATGTACCAGATATTTTATGGGGAGTTCATTCCAGACCCTAGGCGCAGCAACAGAGAAAGCACGTTTGCCCAAGTAAAGTTTAGTTTTAGGAACAATAAGTTGTTGTGAAATGGAAGATCTGAGCTGCATATGGATATTATAAAGATGCAGGAGACTAGCCAAGTAGGGTTGTTGTTGTGTAGATAGAACACGATATGTAAGAGTGGACAGTTGATTCGATAAGTAACAGGAAACCAGTGTAACTGTCTAACTTAGTCTAAGGTAGCTGGGGTAGCTATTATGTGTTTGTCTTGAATTGAGTAGTTTCAGTTGAAGTTTTTAAGATAAGTTAACCATCTCTTCAAAGATTGTAGTTGAAATGCTATATAATATTCCAGATTAATAAAATGTTGGGCTTTTCATTCATTTGGTAATGTTACAAGATTAACATTTTTTTTTAGTAAATGTAAAAAAACCCACAAAATGCGAAATTATATCGTTTGAGAAAATCCTCAAAGAAATAAATGGCATACATATAAGTAGTGTCACAGATAATTTTGAGGTTGAGTTTGGTTAACATAAACAAACTGCATCTGCTACACCACCGTGAATGAATCAAGCAAAAGTTGAATGACAGCCTAAAGTGGCAGTGTATTTTTGACACAAACCCTTCACCAGTCGTAATTCCAAACAGTGTAAAATTGCCTACATGTAAGACGCATTCATACGCCAAATTGTAGCATCGAAAGTGTTCCAGTTTAAAAAGAAATTGAATTAGGCAACATTTCCCGATTGTTAGCGATAACAGAAATGTCAATAGATATGCATATCATGCTTGAAATGTGACGATTTTCACTGGCATTTTACGTATTGTTGACAAAACATAATAGCCATTTGTAATATTGACGTCCCCTTAATTTGCTGCCACAATGGACCTTGAACCTGTATTTGTAACGTGCTGTCATCTACGATATCATTTACGCCAGTCATCTGACAAACACGTGGCAGGGGTATTTACGACATACATGTTAAATTTCAAAAATGCAAATTTATGGGTAAATCGGAGGGTCTCAGGGTAGAAGACTATTGCGAGTAAATTGGAGTATTTTACGTCCTCGCCACACATAAAAATTACACTAGATCAGCTTTAGTTCTAATACATTTTGCATGTACTATTAAATTGTACAGACATACTAATATGAACATTGTGGCAGTCGAAAATGTCCTTGTGGATTAGTAATGAAAAAATACCATGTTTACTACTCATATGGTCTAGGAATAAAACAAGTGGTTCTACTCCTGAAATACATTACCGACAAAACAAAAATCCCTTAACTGACTGGCAGTAGCCTACACATTTTATTACACACACAGTTAACACAGTAATTAGTGCCATGGTGAGAACTGAAGCATTTTCTGTTCTTCAAAGTTTGGTCCTAGGTGATGAAGGCATCTGATACCCTAGGTGACGGAGGCATTTTTTTATTTGTGAAACCTATTTTTAAACTAATTTTTTTCTTTCATAATGTTCTCCGCTTGTGACAGTTAACAAACATAGAACTCATATAAAGTGGAGATGTATTGATGGGCATCATTTAAAGGATTGTACATTAACGTGTTGTACATCGATGAGCGATAATGGGGATCGCTGTGAACGAATATAGCTGGTTCGAACATGGTAGCACTCGCGGTCGTTACTATGGAAACATTGTCAGCGTTTCTAAGAAATTGGGGGATTTCCAAAAGCAGTTTTTTAAAAGATGGATTGGTGAAATATGACGGTAGTGCTGGGTGATTATTTGTGGTATTGGCGTTCAATTCAATATTTCCTAGCATGTTATTAACAAAACAATAAAAAAATCAACTGACACGCTAGCCGCCCCAGCTACCTTAAGTGGTGGTAGTGATGGTGAAAAACGAGGCGCCCTGACTACCACAAGCGCCACACAACTTTGTACTCGTCGGAGTTTAGCCAAGTCTCTTTCAGCAATGTGACAGTTTGTTTCACTGATTTTTCTTCTTTTTTAATATGATTTATCATTGTATTGTGTGTTGGGACAAATAAACATGTTCTGCTTCTGGAAGGACAGGGTGACAGAGGGAGGGAGGGTAACATCAAGGGTACATTGGCAGGGAAATAGACACAATGATGGTTGTTGGATCACCAATATTATATGGAAATGATTTGGAACGATAAACAACATCACCCTGGTTTCACTGCTGGGAGGGTTAATATTCCAGCACGGGTATTGAGAAGTTACCTACTTGGAGGGTAAATATACTAGCACAGAGGCAGATGTATTTAGCAGTCACCTACTTGGAGGATAAAGATACTAGCACAGAGGTAGATGTATTTAGAAGTCACCAACTTGGAGAGTAAATATACTAGTGCAGGGGTAGATGTATTTAGAGGTCACCTACTTGGAGAGTAAATATACTAGCGCAGGGGTAGATGTATTTAGAAGTCACCTACTTGGAGGGTAAATATATTAGCATGTAGATGTACTGAGAAGTCACCTACATGAAGGGTAAATATACTAGCACAGGGGTACATGTACTGAGAAGTCACCTACTTGAAGGGTAAAGATACTAGCACAGGGATAGATGTATTGAGAAGTCACCTACTTGGAGGGTAAAGATACTAGCACAGGGGTAGATGTATTGAGAAGTCACCTACTTGAAGGGTAAATATAAATATATAAACCAGCACAGGGGTAGATGTATTGAGAAGTCACCCACTTGGAGGGTAAATATACTAGCATAGGGGTAAATGTACTGAGAAGTCACTTACTTGAAGGGTAAATATACTTAGCAACAAATTAGGAAACAAGAGAAACAATGGGGAATATGGGAAAACAATGGGAAATAAGAGAAAACAACAGGAAACATGGGAAAACAAGGGGAAACATGGGAAAACAAGAGAGAACAATGGGAAATAAGGGAGAACAAAGGAAAACCACGGGAAACAAGCCAAAACAATGGGGAAAATGAGAAAATAATGGGAAACAAGGTTTGTGTTGTGCTGACCTCTCTTCACCCGCTCCACCTTCTCCTGGTACTTCCTGAGCTTCTCCTCAAGCTCCTGGCGTTGTTTCTCTGCATCCTCTCGCAGCTTCTTCTCCTTCTGCAGCTGAGCCCTGAAGACACACACAGACAACATCAGCTCGAGTATCAAACACATAAGTCATGATGGGTTGGAACGCACACTCAGTCACAACATGTTAACACACATATATGTTAGTTTGTACTTGAAATCTTGTAATCATAATTGTTCATTTACAGAAATACCAAACGTGAAGAGAAATTATATCAGTGCAAAATAATAGTTCATTTTGAAGAGAAAGAATATGGCAGACACAAGGGAGTTGCGTGTTTACACAGGTCTGTGTGATGTGCCTAGTGCTGTAGTCAAGTGTGTAGTATGTAGTGTGTGCTTCATACTCTCACTTTCAGCTACAACTATCAGATAGCTCCTTGTAGTGAAAAGAGAGCCGAGTGCGTAAGTCTCCCCTGCTGGTACATAGCCTCTCCATAGACAAGACTCTAGCACAACTTCCTCGTGGTACACTACGGATACTGGGCAACTTGCGGCCCCAGGCGTATGTGCTAGGCACCTCGGAGCAGGTTGTAGCCTTAAAGGTGCAGTGCCCACCAGCGTGTGGACATGTCCCGATGCTGCACCATTCCAACCCCCAACTATGGGCAAATAGTACTGGGTAGATCACGCTCATTAGCCATGGTAGGCAGGTGATCTAGAAGGAAAACTCTGACATAAAACCGCACCAGCAGGTCAGCCAGGGCAACGCTGCCGAGTGGCTATGATGTCCCAAATACAATGATGGTACAGATATTGTTGAATGAGAGGGCTACCGCGTTCGGGTTAACCGACGCGCCATCTACCTTGGCTGCGGTGAGAAGACAGCGAAGACCAAGGGGATCGTTAGATTGGAAACGATCCAGAGTCCGGCTGGGCAGTCTTAACATTGGGACAATGAGCAGGAAAGGAGCCGAGGTAGTGGAAATGATGGAAAGAAGGCGACTGGATGTATTATGCATCCAGGTAACTAAGTGGAAAGGAGATAGAGCAAGGACGATTATGTTAAGGTACAAGCTACTGCACACAGGAGGAGATGGAAGAAGTAACGGAGTGGGCATCATTGTATCCGAAGAGATAGGTCTACTTCAAGGAGCTACTGAACTGAATAACAATGATCTGGAATTACCATCGTATGTAGAGGGGAAAGTGCAGGTAACTGATATTACTGAAATAGAGATACAAACCGGGATGAAACGGATGAAAAAGGGGAGAGCACCTGGTATCGATGAGATGCATGTGGAGATGGTAATGGGAGCGGGGAGAGTGGAATCAGATGGACAAAGAGACTGCTGAATACATGTATGAGGCAAGGTACAGTACGAGAGGAGTGGCGGGCAGGACTAACTGTCCCAATATGGAAGAGGAAGGGAGATGTGCAAGATCCAGGAAAATACCAAGGTGTCACACTTCTAAGTCACATCATGAAGCTGCTAGAGAGGATCCTGGATGTGAGGATCCGAAAGAAAGTAGAGCAAGAATTGGGTGAAGAACAACAGGGATCCAGAAAGGGCAGAGGGACGACCGATGGGATGTTTGCATTAAGACAGATGGTAGAGAAGAGGTTGGAGATGCAAGGGAGAATGGCAGTGGGATTTGTGGACCTGGAGAACGCCTATGACACAGTCCCAAGAGAAGACGGTGATGGCAACAGTGAGATGGATAGGAGTACCAGAAGCAGAAGCAAGGATGGTGGAAGCAATGTATGAGAGAACAAAAGGAAGAGTTGTGGTTGGATCTGGGTTGTCGGAAGAGTTTCCAGTTAACACCGGTTTGAGACAAGGAAGTGCCCTTAGCCCTTTATTGTTTATCATGGTGATGGAACTAATCAGCAGGAAGATGAAGGATGTTCTCAGGACGATGATGTATGCAGACGATCTGATTATAATAGCAGAGAGCAAACAAGAACTACAGGAAGTGTTGGAGGAATGGAAGCAGGTTTTCAAGAATCATGGACTGAGAATGAGCCTGGAGAAGACAGGAGTGATGTGGGTTGGACATCAGAGGTAGAGGTGCGATGTCAGATACAAGTGGGAGCGAATGCTTGGAGAAAGGTCATGTTAGACAGAAAAATTTCGAAAAAGCTGAAAGGGAAAGTCCTGAGAGCGTGTTACACCAGCATGCATGTATGGTCTGGAGACAGAGGCGTTGACAGAACAACAACAACGAAAGCTTCAAGTTTGTGAGAACAACTGGGTTCGACGAATAACAAGAACAAAGAGGGTGGACAGAAGAAGGATGAACAATCTCAGGAAAGAAGTTGGGATGCAATGCAGCCTAACAGGAAGATTGGTGAGAAGCTGGATGAGATGGACAGGCCACTTGGTAAGGGTGGATGCAGGCAAACTTGCAGAGAGCAGAGGTGGAAAAACATCAAGGATGCAGGAAAAGGGGAAGGCCACAGCTGAGATGGGAGGACTGCTTGAGGAGGGATATGAGAAGATCGGGGGGAGGATGAAAGATGGAGGGGTGTCCAATAGAAAACTATGGAAAGAAAGAACAGAAAGAGTGGTTCGACAATACTTTACGTGACCCTGACCCCTGTACAGCAGGGAACAAGGAGGATGAGCACAAGGGAAGACATCTGGAGAGGCTAGAGGCAGAGACAAGATCCCGTGTAACGAATAATACATGGACACCCTTGCGTTGAATTAGGGGGTGCCTCATAGTGGTCCCTGGTGGTGTGTGACAACAATGACCCCCCCTCCTTCCTTCCCCCTTCCCCACTCACCGCTCTGACTGTTTGGACTGGCGTTCTTCCCTGGCCTGAGCCTTCATCTGTTGTACGTTGATGGGATCTGGCTTCCTTCTACGTATGTACAGCTCATGGTTGCCCATGCACCTCGCCAGGATACACTTGTTTATCTGCTGTCGAGACGCGTAGAACACAAAGTCCTGAAAGTGGCAATTTGTTGATTCATTATCCACATCTGTTTCAATTAAAATTGAATCAATATATTTAATTAAAACCTAATCAATCTGGCGTAAACTGTACTACCTCTTTCAACTAATCTAACTCCATCTGCAGACATTTCCCCTGCACTCAAGAGATCTCTCTGTGTGAGTTTCACGGTTTCACAGCCACACAACATGACACCCACCCAGCTGTTGCAGCCATCTAAATGTTGCTGCACCTTGACTTGCCGCTTGCAGGGCGCCATATTAGAATTAATTTAAATTAACTAATTTGAGCAAACTGTTGGCAGTCACAATGAAGATGATGGATTCGTTGAGAACCTTGTGCTTGGTATGACCTAGCTTACTCTACTCCAGTGTCAACTCAATTGTCTTTATGCTTGGTATGACACAGCTTACTCTACTCCAGCGTCAACTCAACTGTCTTTATGCTTGGTATGACACAGCTTACTCTACTTCAGCGTCAACTCAACTGTCTTTATGGTGGCAAATGACTGCCACAATCTTCCCATGATATTACAATGGAACCTTGTTTGTCTGCACACTTAGTTTGGGTTTTGACCTCGTTAACAAAGTGTGCGAATTGATGAATCCTGGATTAATGAAGCAATTTACAGTGTGTTAAAATGTGTAAACAAAAAAGTGGATTACTGAATAAAAATGGATAATTGAAGACCTGACTAACGAGGTGTCACTGCAATAAAACTGCTGCCACAAGCCCGCCAAAGTAGTCAAACTTGACAAGTTAGTAGTACTGATGACCTGAACAGTCTTACAAGGGTTGTCAAATGGAGACAAAACTCTGCAGCAGATACCTAATAACCTAAATTAATTAATATGACATATATCTACCTACACAATGAAATTCATGCAGTGGTCTATCAGTTTACAAAATAGTTATTTCCAAACCAGGGTCTACAACCCACAGTCAACAAGAGACCCACAAACCTGTGACTGCCCCTTCCACAGTCAGACTCAATGACACTACAAAGTGACAGTGTGGTTTGTCACAGAACATAGTCAAGTGAGGACACCAAACACAAAGTGTGGCCTACCAATGACAGCACAGTTCATCGCATGTTAATCAACATACAAAGTTTGCTTAATTATCCTAAAGAAACTGAGATAAAAACAAGTAAATATGCCGACTGTATCTCACTGACTAAGTACCCTAAGTAAACTGAAACCCTAACATATGTGTACACTGAACAGGCAGAAACAGAACAGCCAATTAATGAGGTGTCTAGACTACAGTAGACATCACTCACTGTGTACCCCCACACTTACCCTGCCCCCCTTACAATCCCACAAGCCAAGGCGTACATTTACACTTACCATCCCACAAGCCAATGCATACATTTACACTTACCGTCCCACAATCCAATGAATACTTGCACACTTACCATCCCACAAGCCAATGCATACATGCACACTTACCATCCCACAAGCCAATGCATACATTCACACTTACCATCCCACAAGCCAATGCATACATGCACACTTACCATCCCACAAGCCAATGCATACATTCACACTTACCGGTGCTTTCTTATCTATTGGTTTGATCCAAAAAATTTTTATCATTGAAGAAATATTTCTGATTTCAGCCCATGGGAAGCCTATTTTTGGTGTCAGCCTGCAAACATACAAGATATGCTTCCTAAAAGGAACACAACATGAAACAAGTCTTACACAAACTATTCAAAGACAATCTATTATGGATGTCATCAGATTGAGCTAAACAGAGGAAAATGAGGTAAACATCCATCATTACTCAAGTTGTTTCCCATCAGCAATAAGGACATGATGACAGATCTAGAAACACCACAGACAAATCACCTCTCAAGGGCCAATAAGTCACTGGGTATACTGCATATATGCAACATTTCTTTGCTTTGCACTCTGCCTAAATATGACAAACTTCAAATACGAAAGATTTGAAAAGAAAGACATCACTAAATGTTTAGAAAGTGTCAAGATAATAATAATAATTAACTTCTATGGTGCCTATATCCTCAGGAACCTGAGCTCAGAGGCGCAACAATACAGAATCATTAAGCATAATCGTGAACAGGGACGCGCATGTCATTATCAGAATGAGAGACAACTGAAGATTTATGGTGAAAATGCATTTTGGAAGAAATTTTTCTTGAGTTTTTCTCGGAAGATATCTATAGTTTCAGATGTTTTCAAAGTGATGGGGAATTCATTCCAGACCCTAGGCGCAGCAACAGAGAAAGCACGTTTGCCCAAGTTAAGTTTTAGGAACAATAAGTTGTGAAATGGATGATCTGAGATGCTTAAGGATATTTGAAAGATGCAGGAGACGAGCCAAGTAGGGTGGTTGTTGTGTAGATAGAGCACAATATGTAAGAGTGGACAGCTTAAAGTAGATTCGATAAGTAACAGGAAGCCAGTGTAACTGTGTCAGCAGTGGCACTGATGGTTACAAACAAGCCTTGAGTACCACACTTGCAAGAAAATTTTTTACTCAGAGTTTAGCTAAGTCTCTTTTAGCAATGTTATTTAGTAGCGAGTTACAATAGTCAAGGCGGCCGTTGATATTGTTTTAGCAGTAGATAAAGATATGTGACGCTGAATTCAATGGAGATCACATATATGGTAGAAATAGAATTTGCATACATGAGAAATATGCTGGCAAAAGTTGAAGTCACTGTCAAAGAAAGCACCTAGATTATGAATGGCATTGGATGGAAATGTATCACTGTCAAGCGGTTTAACTGGAAAATGGCTAATGACACTATTTCGTTGTTGCGTAGTGCCAATAATAATAAGGTCTGTTTTATCTGGATTAAGCTTTAGCTTACTTGATTCCATCCAAAACAAGATATCAGTGAGACAATCACTTAAAGTCAAAACAGATTCTTGTGCATTTGATTGTGAAAGTGATATATGATGAATTCATGACTGAGATTATGATTAGCAATGACTTGGCTGAGAGACGTAGTATATAAACTGAACAGAATAGGGCCAAGGACGGATCCTTGCAGGACTCCGAATGGAAGGCGTTGTGGGCAAGATAGTGTGCCAAATATGTCTGAAAAATATCACCAAAGTTCACTATATGTGATAATTACCACACACCAGGTGGCACCACACTCACTTGTCCTCTTTTTCGTAGATGTTGAGGCCGAGAGCGTTGACTCCAAGCCACAGTTCCGTGCCTTTCTTGTTCTTGATGTCGAAGTAGTTGACACCGTACATCTCGAGATCCTGGGCGATCTTCAAGTACTCCATCATGGCTTCCTCCCTGCAACAACACCTTGCATTTAGCCCATCGCAAATCAGATTTCTTGATGCTCAAGTCTGTAGTGTCTGACTAGGTTAAGTAATAAGCACAGTCGGTTTAATAAAACCATGCATAGTTTTGTTAAGATTATCAACAGAGTTGACTTTGATTGTTAGACTAGTATATAGTATATAGACCTATCCCAGCAGGCACATTACGTTGTGGCAACATTGTAGCAACGTCAGGTATCGATGTTGTGGTGACGTCGAAATATTGGTCGATATGAAAGTCGAGTCGACGTCGGATATCGACGTTGTTTCAACGTCGGATATCGACGTTGTTTCAACATCAAGTATCGACGTTGTTTCAATGTCATGTATCAACGTTGTTTCAACGTTGTAACAATGTTACAAACTGACTAGATTTCAACGTCTTTAGTAACGTTGATTTTGTAATTGAAACAATGCTGACTGATCTGTCAGCAGTGTTTCAACTTCAGTGAAACAAAGACACAAATGTATCGGCGAGTCCTATGTTTTTTATTGATGATATAAAAGAAAATGCACTTTAGACCATGTGTCTGATTAGGCAGTGTCAGTGGGTTGTTTGGTTGTGCTGGCTGTTCTTCCACCTCCCCCACTCCTCTCTGGCGCATACTTCAGGGTGGCGGCAACAGCTGTGCTTACGTCAGACTCGGTGCTGCCATTCACCGACCTCATAACACTAGCTGAAAGGGAATATGCATATACGTAAGTTGTATTATATGATATCGTCTGATATCATGAAATGTGATAGATATCCTGGTAGTTTATAGTTGGAAACATAAATCACTGAAGAAGCCTTTCTTGTAAAAAACAACGAATTAATTAAATTTAGTTAATTTAGTAAACATATAGACATATACAACTAGTACTGCTGAGTTCACCTAAAGACTATATGTCCAAGACAGTTCACAGCCTTCGAGTTTGGCGCCTAAAATTACGATGTGAAAAGATCTACTTTCGTTTGCTTTGCGAACAAAAATAATTTGCATAATGCTCAAAATCAATGTATTTGATAATAAAAAATACAGCCAAAGATTCACAAAGGAATTTCTAAAGATGTATACGTACCTTGTCTTGCGGTGCGCCAATCGTTTATCAAATATAACTGTAAAAACAATATGGCGGTATGGGCCAGGTAGACTCGCAGTAAAAAAAAATTAATAATGATAATTGTCAGTGAATATTGTGAAAAAAAATTTTATGGAGATTACAACAAGAAAATGTTGTCATTGTTTGTTAATTTTTTTGTGAGAGTAACTACACGTTTCATACGAATTTTAATTAGTTTCTTTCCGCTATGCGAAATTTAATACAAGTAATAAATCATAAGGGTACAGCGCGCGTGAGATATCAGTGCTCGGACTGAGGGAGGCCCGAGCACTGATATCTCATGTGCGCTGTAATTACCTCTCGCGAGTGCGGGCGCCGCATGTGCGGCTGGCAAACGGTCTGTTGTCGACAAGCGCTTGCCGAGCGCTGCCGCATGGCAGCCGCCGATGTCCGCCCTCGGGCCGATGAATGTGTGCTGGCTGGGATATGATTCCTCATCCCGTTTTAAACCTAAATTGGTTATTTGGCTAGTGAATCAAACAGGCAAAGTTGTGCGATCACAAATCCAGTCACTGACACTGGAAGCATGCTGTATGTTGCTGTTCAAATAAAAAAATTAATGTTCGTATAGTAACTTTCATCTTTAGCATACCTACCTAAATTCGAAGTCTTAACCACGTCAAACTTCGACGTTGTTACGACGAAGGTTGATCGACGTAATATTGATGTTGTGTATATGTTTTCTACTAATGTGCGTTGCATATACCGACCTAAATTCGACGTCGCAACAACGTCAAGCTTCGACGTTGTTACGACGGAGGTTAATCGACGTTACATTGACGTTGCGGATATGCTGTCCACCTACATACATTGCGATGTGCTAACAACGTCAAACTTCGGCGTTGTTACGACGGAGGTGGATCGCTGTTACATCGACGTTGCGTGTATGTTGTCCACCTATGTACGTTGCGTACCGACCTACACTCGACGTCGGTACAACGTCAAACTTCGACGTCGGTACGACGCGAGTTGATCGACGTTGCATAGACGTTGTGTATATGTTGTCCGACGTCGCGACTATATTTCAACCTATTTTCGACGTCGAAACGACGTCGGTGTGCCTGCTGGGATACCACTTATGTCATAGTATATAGACCTGTACTACTTATGTCATAGTATATAGACCTGTACTACTTGTGTCATAGTATATAGACCTGTACTACTTGTGTCATAGTATACGGACATGTACAACTTCTGTCATAGTATGGAGACCTGTACTACTTATATCATAGTATGGAGACCTGTACTACTTATGTCATAGTATACGGACCTGTACTACTAATGTCATAGTATACAGACCTGTACTACTTATGTCATAGTATGGAGACCTGTACTACTTATGTTATAGCATGAAGACCTGTACTACTTATGTCATAGTATACAGAACTGTACTACTTATGTCATAGTATGGAGACCTGTACTACTAATGTCATAGTATACAGACCTGTACTACTTATGTCATAGTATGGAGACCTGTACTACTTATGTCATAGTATACAGAACTGTACTACTTATGTCATAGTATGGAGACCTGTACTACTTATGTCATAGTATACAGACCTGTACTACTTATGTCATAGTATACAGACCTGTACTACTTATGTCCTAGTATGGAGACCTGTACTACTTATATCATAATATATAGACCTGTACTACTTATGTCATAGTATGGAGACCTGCATTACTTATATCATAGTATACAGACCTGTGCTACTTATGTCATAGTATACAGAACTGTACTACTTATGTCATAGTATACGGGCCTGTACTACTTATGTCATAGTATACGGACCTGTACTACTAATGTCATAGTATACAGACCTGTACTACTTATGTCATAGTATGGAGACCTGTACTACTTATGTCATAGTATGGAGACCTGTACTACCTACGTCACAGTATATGGACCTGTACTACTTATGTCAGTATACAGACCTGTACTACTTATGTCATAGTATACAGACCTGTACTACTTATGTCATAGTATGGAGACCTGTACTACTTATGTCATAGTATACAGAACTGTACTACTTATGTCATAGTAT
>SDWI01000905.1:23548-34932 GCA_009193005.1 Lamellibrachia luymesi
GCAGTAGAACCAGAGGACACAAAGCAGCATTAGTTAAGGAGCAGTGTAGGTTAGACATGAGAAAGTACTCTTTCTCACAGAGGGTGATAAATTAATGGAACAAACTGCCAAATGATTGTGTCAATGCTAGTAGTGTGAATATGTTTTAAAATAGAATTGACAGATATTTGATAAGGGCAGGCTACATATAGAAAATTGTTGGACTCTCGATAAGCCAATGGCTTCCTTGTCCACTTGCCATCTGGAACTTGTTGTTTGGGATGGCAATCTTGTTAAAATCTTGTTAAATCTTGATTAACTTGATGACTCTTACATTGTACAGGTGACTTACATACTGGTGTCAACAGCTGCTTGTAGAAAGTGACACACATCCTTCCCTGTTCAACTTTCATATTTTTTATGGCCCCACCAGTGTTTTTTCATGGGTTGCAATTTGTATTCATTGTCCTTGTTCATACATGCACATACAAATGCACATACAAATTTTAAGTCACAAAAACAAAATTTTTTTCTAAAATCTGTGGCCCAGAAAAACAAGTTGATTTCATGTCCAAAAATGACAATGTTGACAACTATGTGTATGCGGAGTCAGTTTAGTCAGCTGAATATGCCAGCGATTGACCAGTCAATGTCATGTTGCAGCATTCAATATGGCACGAGGTCACCCCCTGGAGAGGTCAAACTACATCGCAGACCTGTGGAACAGCACACCCGGGTAGGGAATGTCACAAACAGCAAATCCGGGTGGGGAATGTCACAAACATCACACCTGGGTGGGGAATGTTACAAACAACACACCCGTGTAGGGAATGCAGAGGTGCCAACTATTACGATTTGAGCATAAAAATTACGATATTTAGCCACACATTACGCCATTATGCCTAACACTCCATTGATTACGCTCGTAGCTGGTTAAAATCTGTATTTTTTTAATTAACCCAGCAGACCTTTTGTGCCATTCGATTAGTGCAGGCGCTGTTGCTCGTTGCCAGGGTGGTGGACTAAATATAGCACAAGTTTCATGCACGCTTTCAACCTATGGACTTAACCAAGCATATGTAGTAGGTGGTGTAAGGATTAAATGTGCTGCGAGTAGCGGAAGAGCTGATGCTGTGGCGTAACCATGTCTGTGGGCATAACCGATGCTTGCACCCTTTAACAATTTAATGAGATAGATCTATCTTTTCGACTTGGCCCATTATCGTCGTAGCAGAAGTTTGGCGGAATGCCCGAACACGCCACTGCGAAAGAAATTAAAGGGAATCCCAAACAAAACAGAAATACAAAGTGGAATATTCACATAAATGGTCATTTCTTCAAAAGTCTAAGATAAGTGGCAATCATGTTTATTGTCAAATGTGCTGAGCTGATATTAACATTGGACACAGTGGGTTGTACGACTGTCGAAAACACGTTGAATCAGCGTGGCACGTACAGGCCGCTGGCAAAGCATGTTCTAAGATCGATACTTTCTTTTCAAAAGATACCGAATTTGCCACAATCCATGCTGAAACGCTGTTCAAATCATTTCTTATAGAACATAATCGCAGTAAACAATCATGCAAGACCTCTTTTTAAAAGAATGTTTCTAGATTCCAAAATTGGCAATTTAATTGCCACTCAATATGCCAGTGGCTGAACAAAGACAACTGCAGTTGTGGAAACGCTTGCCAAGGAATGTGATGATAATATTAGCACCATTCTTCAGAAAGGACTCTACAATACTGCTACTGATGCCAGCACAGATATGGAGAGCATAACATTGTTTCCTCTTAATTGTGGTGAAGTACTTTGAGAGTAAATATGTTGTGTATTATTCAAGCCAATCATCTCAGGGTTTGGGAGTGTATGTCGCCCCCTCCCAATTCCTGCTGGGTGATCGCAAGGGTATTACACTTTTACATCATCAGAAGTTGGCACCTCTGGGAATGTCACAAACAGCACACCCGGGTAGGGAATGTCACAAACAGCACACCCAGGTAGGGAATGTCACAAACAGCACACCTGGGTAGGGAATGTTACAAACAGCACACCTGGGTAGGGAATGTCACAAACAGCACACCTGGGTAGGGAATGTCACAAACAGCATACCTGGGTGTGGAATGTCACAAACAGCACACCTGGGTAGGGAATGTCACAAACAATTGGACAGCTGAACTGTTTCCACCAGGACATGTATATATTGTTGAGTCAGCTGGTCTCCATGCTTACATTCAACAGACATATAACTCGGCGTATATATACACTTTTGGTGATGAAACAAGCTGGCCACATACAGAAATGTGAACAGTGTGAAAACCCCTTGTGTGTCAGTCAGCACGGCAGCACTGTTTCTTTCCAACCTTTCTCACACGTCACGACATATATAGGTGCAATCATCGTGAAATAGCCACTTTTCTTAAATTTGGGTGATTGAGTTATTTAATTAATTTGTAATAATTTAATATTTAAAAAAATTTCATAATTATTTTTTTTCTTAAATTTAGGTGATTTGTGTAATTTAATAATTTCATAATTGCTTTCATATTTTTGAAACAATAATTAGATTTTTATATTTGTTACTTTTTTCTATTTTTATATATGAACATTTAAAATGTCTCAAAACTTCCTACTTTAAATTTACTTAATGATATCCTCTAATGTTAAATATAATGTACAGTAAAGTTTTAAAAGTAAAGAGCCATAATGGCTAATTAATTAACGTGTCACACTAGTCGCGAAATGGGTTATGCAAAACCTGTCGTAGCTTAAAATCTACTCATCTTGTCCTGACCAAATTTACGGTGTTGTTGTTGTTGTTGTTGCTCTCCTCTTTATTCCTGAAGTCCGGGTGAGACTTGCACCGATACTGGTTGTTGATTTTTTTTTCCCTTCGTTACTGATCCTGTTTCACTGCCATCTCCACCATCCGTCTCCACTCCCCCTATCCATCGCACGTATAATCCACTCCTCTCCCACCAAATCTCTTCATGCTCCCATCTCATTCTAGGTCTTCCTTATCTCTTTCTTCCCTCCACTCTGAGCACATCTGCTCTCTTTGTCAATCATTCCCCTTCCATTCTTTCCACATGTCCAGTCCACTTTAGCTGGCTCCTCACCAACTTCCTCCTGAAACTCTCTCACGCACCAACTTCCTCCTGAAACACTCTCACACACCAACTTCCTCCTGAAACTCTCTCACACACCAACTTCCTCCTGAAACTCTCTCTCACACCAACCTCCTCCCTCAGCTCCTCCATTCTTCGCTTGTCTATTCTTTTCACTCCCACAATTCTTCTCACCCAGTTATTCTCACATACTTGCAGTTTCTCATGTTGTTTTTCCGTCATTGCCATGGTATTATGTTTATGTGAAAAAATTTCACTTGCGACATCATATACAATTTGCATGACCGTAACCATAGTAACAAAATAATCTTAGAAATGGTGATAGATGGTTTTGTAAATAAAATTGGATTCATATGTCCAAAAAAATAATTTATTCTAACAAATAATATATCAATTTATGCAATGATGCCATTTTGTCAAACAAATAGTAACATGTTTGATAAAATATGAATAGTTGACAATACCCTTTTTTATGTAAACTAATGGTAAAAAATCTTTTTATCAACAACAGTATTATTTATTCAGCCAAACTGCTTCATTACACAATATTATATATTGTTTGTTAGAATAAATAAACAAATTGGACATAAATGACTCAGTTCGTCACCGGATCCACAAAACCACCCCATCAGTTATTGGGCCTTAGCTTTGACTTATATTTGTTGTGTAATCTGCTGTGTCCCACCACATGGTAGCAGGGTAAACTAATGGGGGACAAAACCCCCCTTGGTCTCCCCTGTTTATATATATATATCTGTTTGCATTGTATGCATATGTATAAGAAATCAATTAGGTTATACAGGAAATGCCTTTCTCAATTATATTAATAAGTTAACTTGTTTTTTCTGCTGTTATTATCACCATGGATCTAATAAAGTGCAATTTCATAGAAGTTTATGCATTTATTTGAAATCAATGTTGTTTTCGTTGATCTACCAGAATATTTCCAATGCTGCTTTCTAACAATGTTCATCTGTTCTCTGTCGACAGCAACATCAGCAGCACCGACATTGACACAAAGACGTCGCCAGCCAGCCAAGAAACGACGCTGCGGTCACGTGACCGGGTGAGTCGAGTGTCGCGGCGACAACGGTGTGATTACCCCCAGAGTCGGGGTGTGTACCGCCACAACACGATACATTCGCCAGACCAGGAGAAGCCGTGGCGGAACTCCATTCAGATGCACCCTTGGCACTCGTCGTATCATCGGGGCCCTCCCGTCGACACAGCACCGCAGTACCAGGTCCCTTGGCAACCAGTCGATTATCATCAATGGCAACCGGCCTGCGGGTCGCCGTGGCAACTGCCTGGCAACGGATATTCCAGCAACAGCAGCAGCAGCAGCAGCAGCAACCAGCAGAGTCTTGTCAGCAGGCAGTACACGAGTGGTACGAATGGTGAACAGACTGATTACGGGGTACCGTACTACGAGTACCCGACGTACTACGGGACTTACCCGAGTCAATGATAGACGTCGCATCTGTGTATGTTCTGCGCGCGTTTTTATTCGCTCGAATGTGCCTAGGTACATGTACTTGCATTTTAACACAAATATATTTGACCACATATACATGTTATCGAATTGTTGAGTTAATTCTTTTTCTGGCACGCATGTACGTGTCTGGCACGCATGTACATGTCTGGCACGCATGTACGTGTCTGGGTCCAATTACACATCAAATCAATCACACCGGAGGTTTACTAGGAAAACCCTGTTGAACACACATCATCTTAACTTGATGGGCTGTGCCATACTGTTAGATAACCCTACGTCATGAGTGGTAATCTGGCAATATTCGCTTGCCAAATGGAAATATATTTGTATACACATATACTTGCCATTAGGATATGGCCTTCCTATTTGCGTTTGAGACTGCGTTGGTTCTGTGTGTGCCGGCCTCCTTTAATACGTCATTTGTAGTCTCGGTTACCCCGATTTCGTAGAACTGCGCACACGCTTATCGGTCGCGCTGGTTAACATGTCAGCCCTCGGTCATTCGGAGAAATAAGCGGAATCTCCCACTTTTAGAACACGTTCTGGGGTGATATACTTGATTTTAGTTGAATTCGGCCATTTCGTGCGCTCGGCTGGACTCATTTAAATTCCGTTTTGGCAGAGAGTTATGCCAGTGACGCTTCGCTGATTTCTTACTTTAACATTGTCCTTTATGAACTGTTCAGAGTGTCAATGACATGACGACAGAATGGTTCAGTTTTCTTACAATGAGACAAAAGACGAACGTGGCCATCTATGCATGTAGCGGAAGTGTCGCAATGGCTTATGGGTCAGTGCTAATTGGACTAGAATGATGCAATGTTGGCCCTATATAAGTCGTTTTGTTTTTGTATATAATTAAATGTGTAGTACAATCGATGAAACGTAAAATGTTATTACGATGTTCCGTCTGTGGGGTGGCGTAGCGAACTGTCGTACGTAATGTAACACGTGACACAATGTTAACCGTTCCAAAAACAACCGATACAGTGTGAATCGTTGACAGATATAATGGCAAACGTAGCATAAATCATGATTCCGCATATCAACTATTTTATGTACCTACATATATACATATCCTACGTAGTCGTGACACGGTCTTGTAAATGTGATATACTGCAAATGTTCATCATGTTCTGTCAATTCGATAATAGTACTTTTTGATCATGCGCATCCAGGATATTGTAGACACGTTTCAGTAATACAATTGGATTAGCGTTTTTGTACTTGGTCGTATATAAATATATATGTTACTTATATCATCGTCGATGGCGTGGGGTGCGAAAGAAAGAACACTGTGTTTGCGAAGGCCAATCACAGTGTTTGACCCATCAGCCGTATGACGTAACAAGTTCATTCTAGCAAGTACTGCGTGTAGACGTATACGGACAATGCGACGGATTCTGTGATGATCATAAATAGTTTAAGTATTGCTAAGGCATGGCGTTTTCCGCAGTTATAGAACAGTAATAAAGGATGCTAAATTGCCCAAACATGTTTAATACAGCGGAACCCGCTGTACCGACTGTTTATGGGATCAGACCACAGTGGATTTTCCCGTTGGTGACCACGAGACCATAACAATGTCTAAAACTTTATGACATCCACTGGCACTGTGTCAACGACTTGATGGGCAAGTCTCATCAAACTTACGACCCCATCTATTTAACATGTCGCAAGCGCGCTTACAAAATGGGCACTTTTCGTAAAATACCAATGCGCCAACCGGTGTTTCAATGATGTAACCACCAAAGTAACCACGCGTCTTCATATCCGCTTCATACTGCAACATCTCACTGGCAGATCTGCGACTTTTCAAACGTTTCAACCTTGCTGGCTGAACATAGTTACTTCTTGACAAATAAAAGCACTGAAATCGGTTACGTCGTGTAACTGCTCAGACACTCTGTGTCGATACATCAAGCGACGAACGCAAAACTCGACAGACTGCAACACCAATTGTTGTTAAGAAACGGCCAACATTACGAGTTTGATTAGTGACGAATTGTCCACATACACGGTTACTAACACAGATATGTCTGAATGTAACACTGTTATCGATGTTATTCTACAATTGAACGAGTTGTAAGTCTGGAAATCAGTTTGTTAAATGTGTGTTCTGGTATTATGCCTACAACAATAAATATACGTACTTCCAACAATATAGACCTTATAGAGCTTGATGAATTTACAGTAGAAGACGAAAACAGAGATGGTGAAACACTCGGTTTCCTTGGACCAATGATTGAGAGAAATTGCGATGGCAAGATGATTGCACAAATTGTACGTACGTATTATTCCGTGACAAACTCTATTGCACTAATCATATGGCAACTGTAAATAAATAACATAGATATTGAAATGACATTATGTGTAACTTAACGTTGCTGTGACACTGACTGCAATACACGTTTGGTGTCACCAACGTAAGTCCTGTCTCGTGAAAGCGCCAGACGCTCAAACAACTGGAACCCGTTTGACAACAATTAGTTGTGACGTAGATGACACACTGGGTAATACCAAGACTGTCATTCCAAACGTGTTTTTCTTACGGCTGATTGACAGGTCACTATCTCATGACATGAATGCCGGCGATCTAAATGTCAGTCATCTTCACGGCAAAGAGGAGAGCAGAATACTCTCAAAGTCCGTAGTCTTCACAACGAAGCGAGAGAGGAGAACAGTCGTCCTTGACCCCTGTGACGATGGAGACCGATGCACTGCTGTAAGATGCAGCACGTATTGTTACGTTCTCTCGTAGCCTGGTTATTGGCCATCGCGCTGTGTCGTGGCTGGGACCGACGTCTGCCCGACCCTGCCTGGCGTGTGGCCGAGGAGAGGCCGCAGTTTGTGCTCGAATCGTAATGCCGTCTACAATGAAGCCACGCAGCTAAAGGTTAGTTTGTTTCCAACAGTGATGGGGTATAGCAAGCGTCTCGACCTCCCATCTCCCACCTGTTTTGAAGCCAACTTTCAAACACTTTTAGGGCCAACTTCCCACTTATCAGGGTTGCGCGGTAGCTGTCTCAACCTCCAGCCTCACATTATGTTGGGGTCCGGGAGGGAGGGAGGGAAGTGGAGGGGGAGAGGGAGGGAGGGAGGGGGGACGGAGGGACGGAGGGACGGAGAGGGACAGCGAGACATTTCAAAACTGACAACATACACTTCAACACTGACAGCCAGACATGTCAACACTGACAGTCGGACACTTCAACACCGACAGCCAGAAACTTCCAACACTGACAGCCAGACACTTCAATACCAACAGCCGGACACTTCAATATTTACAGACAGACATTTCAACACTGATAGCCAAACACTTCAACACTGACAATCGGATACTTCAACATTAAAAGCCAGACGTTTCAACACTGACAGTCAGACATTTAAACACTGACAGCCGGACACTTCAACACCGACAGCCAGACACTTCAACACTGACCGCCAGACACTTCAACACTGACAGCCACACATTTCAATACAGACAGTCAGACACGTCAACACAACACGAACTTATTTTGGATTAGGTTACATTCGATGCAACGAAACTATTGAATATATATGGATTGGATAACGTACCATGTGCTAGACTTTTATTCGATATCGTTTCCGTAGGTATGCCTTGAATCGTTCGTGGTTTGTAAAAGCACAACTGAAAACGAGCAAAGGCAAACAATAAAGTTACATATTAATGCACACATTTCGGTTGTTGAATTGAGTGGATCCACTGACCTATTTAAATGTACACATTTTGGTTGTTGCATTGAGTGGATCCACTGATCTATTTAAATGTACACATTTCGGTTGTTGAATTGAATGGATGCACTGACCTATTTAAATGGATGGATGCCTGGAGTAATAATTATTTAATGACGATGGGTAGGGTGAGTTATCGACGCAACTAAAGAGTATACTCAAATGCCTAATACAATAAATGTAACGCGCCTGCCCTCAGGGGAAGATCGGGTTTTTTGAGAGAATTTGTTTTAACTGTAACATTTTCAAAAATCCCCGGTTGATCGTGTACGTCCCAACCCCCCTTTTCAAAACCCCGAGGACGGGCGTATGTATTGATTCAAATCATAAAATAAAGTTATCGTCATATAAACGCTTATTAAACATTTGGCTTAACAAAACACATTTAGAGAATTTATTTGGTGAAGCAATAAATGTGTCATAATATGTTTTGATTGTTAATTTTTGTGTCTTGGAAAACGCGCTTTCAAAATATAGTCATGTTCCTTTTCCTTAACCTACACAAATGTCATATGGTAAACTAACGAATGACTAAGTATGGCCCCTCCCCCCTTTTGGTCACCCCCTTTGCGAGATCTTAGATACAAAATTGTCATTTTGCTTCCTCATGTAAGAATGATACTTACTCGTATATCGTTCGATAGAAGGGGCTGTTTGTGTGCCACACGTGGACTGTATAGACATCCGGAAGACCGACGAACCGGAAGCTGCGCGGGAACAAAAGACAAACACACGGCTACACGCATTGTACTGTACAAGCACAGGACACGAGATCGAAAACGTTGCAATTGGATGTACGAGCGAAATACAAATGAAACAAACAACACTTTATAAGAGAAAAAATTAAATACAAATGAAACAAACAACACTTTATAAGCGAAAACTTGAAATACAAATGAAACAAACAACACATTATAAGAGAAAATATGAAATACAAATGAAACAAACAACACGTTATAAGAGAAAACATGAAATACAAATGAAACAAACAACACACTATAACAGAAAACATGAAATACAAATGAAACAAGCAACACTTTATAAGAGAAAAAATGAAATACAAATTAAACAAACAAAACTTTATAAGAGAAAACATGAAATAGAAATGAAACAAACAACACTTTATAAGCGAAAACATGAAATTCAAATGAAACAAACAACACATTATAAGAGAAAACATGAAATACAAATGGAACAAACAACACGTTATAAGAGAAAACATGCACACCATTTTGGAAAGAATGATTTCAACACATAAGTGTTTCACGACGCAGACCTAGGATCGTGCATGTTGTTCTACAATAAACTAAGTTATAATATTATGTTACAAACGTCGATCTTGCACTGGATGTGTCTTTCCGTCTATATTATTAATGTTGACCTAGCGTCGGGCTTCTTTGTTTCACTATAAGATGTTTGCATTACATGTGGCGACCTACAATTGAGTATGTAGTTCCACGATTGAATGTTTGTTTGTATTACAAATAACGATCTACTCAAATAGGCTTGCAGTTCCAAATAAAATGGTGTGTCAATGCTACATATGTTGACCTACCATTGTATTTGTAGTTCTACACTACAATGTTTGTTTGCGTTACATATGTTAAACAACCATTATGCATGTAGTTACATTGTAAAATGTATGTATACATTACAATTAGTGACCTACATGTAGGTAGTTCCATTGTAACGTATGTGTCAAGTTACAACTAGTGACCTACCCCTGTGCATGTAGTTCCATCACTTGTGAGCTCTTGTCGAAGTATCGGCCCACGAACGAGTTGTCGTATTTCACTACTTTCGATTTTTTCATTATAATATATGGTTCGTAGTAAATGTGGAAATTTATCTGTAAAAAAACATACATTTGCAGCATTAGCGATCAAGACGACAATGTAATTTATCAATGTGGCTGCTGGTTTATTTAACTGCATATACAAATATGTTTATTTCTTCATAAAGGCAAATGTATTCCAATGGACGTCATGGCAAAGTTTCGATTACTTTGAAGACTTCGAAATTCAATGAAATTGTGTGATTAGAACAAGCAATTGGCCTCCTCGCAGGAAAATACAATACTGGGGTTTGGGCAGGTTCAGAGAACCAGTGAATGGTTGGATTTGCGACATGATTACATATGGCATACCTTATAGGGTTTCAAAGTTGACTTCCACAAGTCGTAGTTCGTTGCCCCTTGACCGTGGTTTGGCACAAACTTGCCTTTGACTGTGCTGAAACTGAAGAAACATTTCCTGTATTTATCGATCAGGGGCTGTTTCAGGAACTGGCGTGGGGGGGAGGGCGTGGTGGTGATGATGTTACCAGTGTATGGCTACGTGGTGGTGATGACGTTACCAGTGTATTGCTACGTGGTGGTGATAACGTTACCAGTGGATGGCTACGTGGTGGTGATAACGTTACCAGTGTATGGCTACGTGGTGGTGATAACGTTACCAGTGTATAGCTACGTGGTGGTGATGATGTTACCAGTGTATGGCTACGTGGTGGTGATGACGTTACCAGTGTATGGCTACATCGCCGTATGCACAATAAAAAACACATACATTAATTGTATTTGATCGAGTGAACTCGCTGTACTGGACACATTGACATGTTCTGTATTTTTTTCTGGTGCGTTGACATGTTCTGTTCTTACTGTTCTGGGTGATTTGATGTGTTTTGTACTTACGGTGCCAGGTGCGTTGACGTATGCTGTACTTGCTATATTAAATGTACTCTCATACTGTGTAGTAATTGTGCTGGACGGATTGTTCTGAACTTGTACTCACTGTATTGAACGCATGTTCATGTTCCGTACTTACTGTACCGGACGCACTTTCATGTTTTGTACTTACTGCACTGAGTGGACTGTCCTGTTACTGTATTTACTGTACTGGATGGATTGTCCTGTTTCTGTACTTACTGTACTGGGCGGATTGTCCTGTTTCTGTGTTTACTGCACTGGGTGGACTGTCCTGTTTCTGTATTTACTGTACTGGATGGGTTGTCCTGTTTCTGTACTTACT